>QZLH01001521.1:7044-28865 GCA_003833135.1 Oehlia diaphana
TAGAATCGATTTAATCGAAATCGAAAATCGAATCTTAGAATCGAATCTCGAGATTCGATTAATCGCGATTAATCGATTCTTAAATCGATTCTCATTTTGAGAATCGATTCCAATCCCTATATGGAATATGTATAGAATTCTAAGATCTAATAATTCGGGTATTAGGTTAAATCTTATATTTCAGATCATTTTTCATTTATTACCCTGTAAAAATCTGATCCGTGTTTTATCTTTCCATGTTTTTTCCGTGAATGTATCATTTTCATGGAATTAATAGCCTTAAATCATGGAAATTTTAATCTCGATAACACGAATAACCATGAATGTATCATTTTCACGGAATTTTTACGGAAGACACGGAGTAATAATGGAAATATTCGAATAAAAATTTTTTGATAATATCAAAAAATTTAGAAGTATATAACTTAAAATTTAATGTTATGGACTATCAAATACTAGAGATTATGATTTTAAAGCTTGGAGATTTGAGAGATTGTTTAAAATAATCCTTGGTTTATCAATCAAAACTTATTAGTTTAGTGAATTTGCCAATGGGCTTTTAAATATTGAAATTTTCAACATTACTGTATCTTCGTTTAGGAAACGTATTATTCCATAGTAGTACCTATCCGTTTATTAATGATTTAGGAATGTGTCAACTAGCAAATAATGAAACTGAAAGAGATCGATTGAAAAAGACGTTTATAGAGGGATTAATATCTTAAAGTCTCTAGATGTTTTACGTGATTGCAGATATTATTTATTCGTTTGGAATAATAATGAATGAATACATGTCAAAAGAAATTCCTTATTATAATATTCCCATGACCATACTTTAGCCATTAAAATATGTAGGAGACTAAGACCAAAATTTTCTGAAGACACACCAAATTTGATTGCTTATTTGATTAATGAAGTAGAGAATAAAACTAACTTCTAAAGAAATATATCAAATGTTAAAAAAAAAATTGATGATGATATATATATAATTATTCTTGGTAAAATTTATGCTCAAATAAATAATGTGAAAAATTTAATAAACTAATGAACTTGATAAAATGAAAATTAAAATAATTCGAAATCCACGTATCATAAGCCATTTATTTATACAACAAGACTTTTAAATCTTCCAAGACCAGTTAATTTAACTGATTTATCCTTATTTCAATACAAATCAGGTTTATGTATTATTATTAATATTTTATAGAAAAAAAAAAAAAAGTATTTAATACATTAAAGTATTTATTAACAGTTTATTATTAATAGATGTAAAATTGAAACCATTCCATCAACGTCAGTAACTCCAAGTAATGCCTAATTTGTTAAATATATTATGATCACAAATACTCTTTTTATTGTAGCTTCTGAATGTTTAGACTGCGAAATTAAATCAATTATTATATTTTATATAATTTATTTATCTTTTATATGCATGACAATTATTGAATAGTTTTCAATAATACAAAAGATCTAATTTCTACATATCAAATAATTAAATGAAGTTATCAAATAAACATTTTATTTCTAATTTTTTAAATTATTTATCAGTATTCATCGCAAAATTTTACATAAAAAAATCATTTTAGTCACCGAGTAAAGTTCACGAATTTTCAATTGAATAATTTGCTATAATGAAGAAAAGTTCAGGTACAGATTTTTTTATATATAATAAAATAACCCTTAGTATAGTGAATTTCTCACTATAATGAATTTTAATCTCTAGCCAACGGGATTCACCATAGTGAGGGTGAACTGTAAATTACTTTATGAGCAATAATAGGTTTATCTCAGGAAATTGCGACAATCGCACGAATAATGTCCTTTTGTTGAACACATTAGCCGCTCGCTTAATTGGCGCTTAATTTATTACTGGTATTTGTGCTTTTTGTGCTAATCATGTCGTTTACATCATGAATAAAAGTTTTGCTAATGGTTCATACACTAGTAAACTAAAAGTCTAATGGTAGAGTTATATCTGTTGTTAATTTTTAATTAAAAATAAATAGTACTTTACTGCGTCATCGCTATCGTTACATAAATCTAAACTACTCAAATATATTTTGGAAGGATCTGACTGGCTCAAGTCATTTTGTAGAACCGGACCGATCCGAGCTGATTATTCGGAATGCTCTGCTCGGAATCAATTCGCAAAACTAAACGAACCCGCCTATCCGGCTATCCCTAATTTGAAACGATCTACAACAATCTATTAAAAATCGGAAATTGTTTATCATGTCACAAAATTTTTGCTTTAAATAAATGAGAAAAAATTTTTTATTATATTATCGACCTTTTTTCATTTTTTCATAATGACTGATAAATTTTTGTCAAAATTATCGCAAAATTTTCTCGAAATTTTAGATGACGACGAATATTATGACATTACAATTGAAGTTGGTAATGACCCTCACGTAAAAGTTTTTCGTGCCCATATGGTTATTTTAAATTATCGTTCACCTTATTTACGAAGAATTTTTTCAACTAATAAAAAGAAAAATGATGAAAATTTAATACATATTAAATTGCCAAACATTTTACCTGAAATTTTTCAAATAATTCTAAGGTATTAATCTAAATGCTATAAAATATGGTATTTTGTAAAATTATTTTTAATTTTTTTGAGAATTTTATTTTTAGATATATTTACGGTGGAAAAATTTCTTTGATAGAATATGATACTTTGGATATCATTAAAATTTTGGTCGCTGCTAATGAACTAAGTCTCCAAGAATTAGTCCCCCATTTACAATCATTTTTAATCGAAAATAAAGAAAATTGGATAGAACAAAATTTTAATTTAATATACCAGACGAGTTTCGAAAATGATTCTTTCTTGGATCTTCAAAAGTTTTGCACAGAATTAATATCCAAACAACCAGAAAAAATTTTTAATTCTTCTAGTTTCACTTCAATTTCAGAAAAAATATTAATCTCTCTTATTCAACTTGATAAAGTTCAAATGAGTGAAGTTCAAATTTGGGAGCATGTGCTTAAATGGGGTATTGCTCAGAATCCTGAACTTTCCTTGAATCCTTCAAGTTATTCAAATGATGATTTTAATGCTTTAAAAAACACTTTACTACAATGTATCCCTTTTATTAAATTTACTGAATTTACTTCTAAAGAATTTTTGAATAAAGTATACCCATACAGAAAGATTATTTCTGAAGATCTATATGAAAATTTAATTCAATGTTTCTTGGACAATGATCATAAACCAAGTAAAAAGTTAAAACAACAAGCAATCAATGAAACTAAAGAAATTAGTCTAAAAAACATAGACTCAAAAATCATGACAATTCAACATGCTGAATTGATCTCAAAATGGATTGATAGATTGGAGATTACAGATGAATTGAAAAATTCATATGAGTTCAAATTAATTCTTCGTGGATCTCGTGATGGATTTACGCCTGAAAAATTTCATGAAATTTGTGATAATAAATCTCCTACTATAACAATTATTAAGGTAAAAGACAGCGATGAAATCCTCGGAGGGTATAATCCGACTATATGGAAATCTAGAACTTACACTATGACTTACACTCGAGGATCTGAATATGGTAAAACTAAAGATAGTTTCATATTTTCTTTTAACAATAACAAAGATATTAAAAATCATGTATTAAGCCGGGTGGAAGAAGAAAAATACGCTATAGATAATTATCATACATATGGACCATCATTTGGCCGTGAGGACCTTAAATTTCGTAAAAGCCTTGAATCCTCTTATAATAGAAGAGCATCTTATGAAAAGCGGATCAGAGAAACTGAAGATATTTTTTCTGTAGAAGAATATGAAGTTTTTCAGATAGTACGTGATAATTGACTAGAACATTTATAAGTAATAATTTTTTAAATTTAAAAATTTTTTTTTTAATGGTATTATTTAAAAGTAAAAATTTGTGTTAGTTTGTTTCCATTTTTTGACAATAGATTTTATTATGCCGTGAAATAATTTTTTTCCAATTTTAATACTAGAATACGATGATTTTTTATAAATGCATCGTATTCATAGAGTTTATATTTCAGTATTTTTGTAAAAATTAACACACGCATTTTATCAATAATATGAGATAGGAAGAACAAAATATAATTGAATTATAAGCTATATCAATATGTTCAATAAGCCAATTTAACACAATAAACGGAATTATTTTCTGAAATTAGCTAATAAAAATCAAAGATTTCTATGTGTCATTGTGTTATGTCATTGCTCAATAGTATCATGATATTTATAAGATATAATTATTATTATTGTATCATATTAATGTAGATAAAAAGAAAAATTTTCGCTTAAGTCTTCTTTTGGTAATAACTGCTGAATTTTAATCGATAAATCTAGATGATAAATTGATCCATAGTCATATTTTTCCGAATTTTTGTAAATAAAAGATAAAAGAAATATTTGGCTTTAAATCACCTTTTAGGTTATTAATTGTGCGATTATACACATAATTAATCGTTATATACAGTACAGTACATAAAGTATAATTATAATTATCATTAACCCACAAAATTCAAATATTGATCAAAAAATGACACATATATATTAATTTTACTCCATTAAATTAGCAAATTGAATAAAATAAATGTTTTAATAATTGAAATACTAGTTACGTTATAGAATAGTGACACAATTCCTTATTTTATATGTTGCCAATTAAATTTGATATAGCGATGTCCTTTATTTAGCAAAAAATTTTTTCAACCATTACTTACCAAAAATTTCTTTGCTTTTTCATATAATAAGTTTAGATACTAACTTTCGTTTTATTAATAAATCTATCTTCCAAATTATTTTAAATCATTCAAAATATTCACTGTAGGATTAAGATCTGAACTGTATAAAAGGCAATATAAACCTGTTATTAAAGGAAAGTTTCCAAGGCGCTTTAAACAACATAAAAATTGCAATTTTATGGATCATCATCATCTTGGAATGATCGTCACTGTGATATTTTTTTTCAAAGTTAATAACTTAATGCATTATTATTCAGAAAAATAAAATTTTAGAAGTTTGTAAAAAGTTGATATACCGTTTACAAAACAAAAGAAATTTCTTGTTCAATTAGCTGTTTCCTGAAATTTTGTCAGAAATAGTTAACAACTTCATAAATAAATTTAATAGTGATCGGTAATATTAAAAATAAAATAATACAATACCAAATTAAATTACTATTTATTGAGTATTGCACTGTAGTGACTGTTGTTTTTTATTCATGTAGAAAATGATAAATAGCAATAGAGTTATGACTGACCAAAATAGGAAGCGGCACTTTCCCACCATTGTTGACTGTACATTACACGATTTGTTGATTAAACATAATTTAATACTTACTGCGTAATATGCTATCGTTATATGAAAATAAACTACTCCAATATAATTTAGAAGAAATAATGTTCTTTCTAACTATCTGGTAAGATATTAAAAATGGAATCAAATCTATATTATAATAAGTAACTGTTTCGAGCCATTTTGTAGAACCGTTCGTAATGCTCTACTCGGAATAGATACGCAAAACTAAGGAACAACTTATCTCCTATTTGAAACGATCTGCAACAACCTATTACTAATCGGAAAATGTTAAGCATCTCAATCATGTCACAAACTTTATTTTAAATATAAATAAATAAAGAGAAAAAATTTTTATTGTTTTATCTCTTTTTTTCATTGACATTATAATGGCTGATAAATTCTTGTCAAAATTATCGCAAAATTTCCTCGAAATTTTAGATGACGACGATTATTATGACATTACAATTGAAGTTGGTAACGATTTTTACGTAAAAGTGTTTCGTGCCCATGTGGTTATTTTAAATTATCGTTTTCCTTACTTGAGAAGAATTTTACCAACTAATAAAAAGAAAGTGATGAAACTTTAAACATATAAAATTATCAAATATTTTACCTGATATTTTTCAAACAATTTTAAGGTAGGAATTATTAAATTAACTAAATAAATAAATTATTTTTCTTTTTTATTTAATTTTTAAACGGATTCATTTTAGGTATATTTATGGAGGAAGACTTACCTTGAAAGAATATGATACTTCCGATATCGTTAAAATTTTAGTTGCCGCAAATGAGCTAGCAGGTCTTCAAGAATTAATTCCGAATATCCAATCATTCTTGATTAAAGGCAAAACGGACTGGGTTGAACAAAATTTTGACTTGATATTTCGAACGTGCTTTGTAAATAATTCTTTCTCAGAACTCCAAAATTTTTGTACAAAATTAATGTCTAAACAACCAGAAAAAATTTTCAATTCACCCGATTTTACTTCAATTCCAGAAAATTTATTGATCTCTCTTATTCAACATTGATAATCTTCAAATAAGTGAAGTCCAAATTTGGAAGCTTGTTCTTAAATGGGGTATTGCTCAAAATCTTGAACTTTCTTCAGATCTTTCAAATTATTCAAACGATGATTATAATATTCTGAAGAATACCTTGCAACAATGCATTCCTTTCATTAAATTTTATAATTTAACCTCAAAAGAATTTTTTGGATAATGTATTTCCTTATCAAAAGTTTTAGGGATGGCAACGGTCGGTCATGGTCGGTCATCGGTCGGTCATAACCGGTCAAGAACCTTTGACCGACCGACCGACCGTTTGACCGACCGTTTGACCGATCCTGAAAACGTTTGCGAAACCCTTTTTTTTTTATGAAATACTTAATAAAAAACGTTTTCGCAACGTTTTCTATTAAAATAATTAAAAACCGTTTGCGAAACATTTTTTTATTAAATTTCATATTAAAAGACGTTTCGCAAACGTTTTCAGGATCGGTTAAACGGTCGGTCAAACGGTCGGTCAGAGATCTTTGACCGACCGATATCGGTCACGGTCATGACCGGTCAAACCGGTTAATGACCGTGACCGTTGCCATCCCTAAAAAGTTTTACCAGAAGAATTATATTTTGATCTATTGAAAACTTTTCTTAATCATGATCATAGGACATCAACTAAAAAAATCAAAGAAATCAAGGAACAAAGGAAGTTGAAGAAATTATAGTAATAAAAGAAACCAAAGAAATTGGTTCTAATCATAAGAGTATTGATTCATAAATCATTCAAATCAACATGTTGGATTAATTTCAAAATGGATTGATAGACTTGAGATTACAGATGAATTGAAAAATCCATATGAATTCTAATTAATTCTTGAGGAACTCGTGATGGATTTACGGATGAGAAATTTCATAAAATTTATGATAACAAATCTCACACTATAACAATAATTGAAGTAGAGAACAGTAATGAAATTCTTGGAGGGTATAATCTAATAAAATGGCAATCTGGTATGCGTTAGTGAATTAGTAAAACTAAAAAAAATAAATTTCATATTTTCTTTTAATAACAAGATGATATTGATAACATATACTATTCAGCCGGGTGAAGAATGAAAAATACGCTATAGATAATTATCTTTATTATGGGTCATCGTTTGGCCGTGATGATCTTAAAATTCGAAATTTTGAATTCTCTTATAATGAAAGAAATTCTTATGAAAAGCGGATCAGAGAAACTAAAGCTATTTTTTCTATATGAAGTTTTTCAGATAATCCAGGTTAATTATTAGAACATTTACAATTAATAATTTTAAAATTTTTTATTTAAAATTTTATTAATTATTAAATTAAAAGTAAAATTTTGTGTTAGTTTGTTTCCATTTGCTATGTCGTGAAATAATTTTTTTTTCAGTTTCAATACTAGGAATATGATTTTTTATAAATGCATCGTATTCATAGAGTTATATTTCAGTATTTTTGTAAAAATTAACATACGCATTTTAATAATAAAATTGATAGGAATGAACGAAATATAATTACATTAATACTACGTTCAATAAGCCAATTTAACACAATAAGCGGATTTATCTTCTGAAATAAACTAATAAACATCAATGGATGACAAGTTTTCTATGTGTCAATGTGTCATGTTAAATCACTCGATTTAAGAAGAGTGAAAATAAAGATGGAATAATCCTCATGTAAAGATATTTCGCGCTCATACTGTTATTTAATCCCATTTAAAGAAATATTATCAACTAATAAGTAAATTGATGGAACTTTAGCATATATTAAATTACTAATTACTGTATTTTACCTGAAATGTTCAAACAATTTTAAGATAAATTATTCATTACTATATAATTCACGGTTTCGTAAAATTATTCTATTTTATTTATTGATATATTTATGACGGAAGAATTTCTGTGGTAGAATATGATTCTCCAAATATCATTAAAAATCCCAGTGAATTAAGTTTATTAAATTGGCAAGAACTACTTTCTTCTTTACAATTTTTTTTGATTAAGGCAAAACCAAATGGACGGAGAAAATTTTAGCCTAATCTACCAAATGAGCTTTGAAAAATGATTAAAGAGTAAAGGTCATAGGTGTAGGAATGCCAACGAGCATTGTGCGACACATTGCTGTCAGGTACCTTCTTAAGTCTCTAAAACTTTTGCTCAGAATTAAATGAAATTACTTTTTATTGAACATTCCAGCGTACAATTTGATATAAATAATGTCCAAAACGAAATAGCAATGGAGTTATTACTGACCAAAATAAGCTAGAAACGGCACTCTCCCACCATTATTGACTGTGACATTACACAATCTGTTTTTTTAATGCTTAAACCTTATAATTTAATACTTACTGCGTAATAGTATGCTATCGTTATATGAAAATAAACTCCAATATAATTTGGAAGAAATAATTTTCTTTTTAACGATCTGGTAAAATATTTAAGATATGAAACTCTATTATAATCAGGAACCATTTTGTAGAACCGGTTCGATCCGAGCCGATTATTCGGGAATGCTCTGCTCGGAGTCGATCCGCCAAACTAAGGAACAACTTATCCCCAATTGAAACGATCTACAACAGCCTCAGGGCTATTACTAATCGGAAAATGTTTCAAAACTTTATTTTATATATAAATAGAAAAAATTTTAATTATTTATCTTTTTTTTTTTCATTGACATTATAATGGCTGATAAATTTTTGTCAAAATTATCGCAAAATTTCCTCGAAATTTTAGATGACGACGAATATTATGACATTACAATTGAAGTTGGTAATGACCCTCACGTAAAAGTGTTTCGTGCTCATATGGTTATTTTAAATTATCGTTCTTCATACTTGAGAAGAATTTTGTCAACAAATAAAAAGAAAAATGATGGTACTTTAACACATATTAAATTACCAAACATTTTACCTGAAATTTTTCAAATAATTTTAAGGTATTAATATAATTGTTATATATAAGAAATATTTTGTAAAATTATTTTTAATTTTGGAATTTTATTTTAGATATATTTACGGTGGAAAAATTTCTTTGGTAGAATATGATACTTTGGATATCATTAAAATTTTGGTCGCTGCTAATGAACTAAGTCTCCAGGAATTAGTCCCCCATTTACAATCATTTTTGATTGAAAATAAAGAAAATTGGATAGAACAAAATTTTAATCTAATATATCAGACAAGTTTCGAAAATGGTTCTTTCTTGGATCTCCAAAAGCTTTGCACAGAATTAATATCTAAACAACCAGAAAAAATTTTTAATTCACCTGATTTCACTTCAATTTCAGAAAAAATATTAATCTCTCTTATTCAACTTGATAAAGTTCAAATGAGTGAAGTTCAAATTTGGGAGTATGTGCTTAAATGGGGTATTGCTCAGAATCCTGAACTTTCCTTGGATCCTTCAAGTTATTCAAATGATGATTTTAATGCTATAAAAATCACTTTATTACAATGTATCCCTTTTATTAAATTTACTGAATTTACTTCTAAAGAATTCTTGAATAAGGTGTACCCATACAGAAAGATTTTTTCTGAAGATTTATATGAAAATTTAATTCAATGTTTCTTGTGCAATGACTATAAACCGAGTAAAAAGTCGGATCCACAGATAATCAAAAAAGAAGTTAAGCCTAATAGTATTGATTCAAAAATTGTTACGCATCAACATGCCGAATTAATCTCAAAATGGATTGATAGGCTAGATATTACAGATAAATTGAAAAATTCATATGAATTCAAATTAATTCTTCGTGGATCTCGTGATGGATTCACACCTGAAAAATTTCATGAAATTTGTGATAATAAATCTCATACTATAACCATTATTAAGGTAAAAGACAGCGATGAAATCCTCGGAGGGTATAATCCGACTATGTGGGAATCTAGAACTTACGCTCACGGATTTGAATATAGTAAAACTAAAGA
Organism: Oehlia diaphana; assembly: GCA_003833135.1. Taxonomy (NCBI): domain Eukaryota; kingdom Fungi; phylum Glomeromycota; class Glomeromycetes; order Glomerales; family Glomeraceae; genus Oehlia; species Oehlia diaphana. The sequence continues at coordinate 17,295 of QZLH01001521.1, forward strand.
TAGTTTCATATTTTCTTTTAACAATAACAAAGATATTAAAAATCATATATTAAGCCGGGTAGAGGATGAAAAATACGCTATAGATAATTATCATTTATATGGACCATCATTTGGTCGTTGGGACCTTAAAATTTTTGGAAACTTTTATAATAATTGTATGAATTATTGCAAAAGAATATCTTATGAAAAGCAGATCAGAGAAACTAAGGATAATTTTTCTGTAGAAGAATATGAAGTTTTTCAGATAATACAGAATATTGATTAAAACAGTTACAAATAATTATTTATAAACTTTTAATTTATAATATTATTAGAAATAAAAATTTGTGTTAGATGTTTTCATTTCTTGGCAATTGACCTGAAAATAATTTTTTATCCGGTTTTAATACTAGAAATATATTTTTTATAAAAGTTCATATTTCAATATTTCTAATAAATGTCTAACGGATTTTACTAATAAAATGAATATATAGATTAATGAAACATAAATTTGATATCAATTATATTTTAAATCAATTTAAAAGTAATCACGAAATTGTTTCTGCAATAAGCTAATAAACAATAACGGAAAACAAAATTTTATTGCGTTTTATAATACATCGAACTAAGAAGGGTGAAAATAATGTTAATAGATTAATAGATAAACAAAAACCGCCAATTTACTACAATACGTACAATACGGAAAAGAATACCCAATATTTATAATATAAATTTAGCAAAAAGGGTTACATCCTAAATATGTTCTTCGAAACAGTTGTTGTCTTTAATTAAAACAGTAAATTAATAAGTTAATATATGCGGATTATGAAGTTTTCAACAATATTCATACAGCTTTTAAGAAATTATTCCTGAAAACAGGCTGATTGAAATTTATCGTGAATTGATTTCTAGTCAGCGTACCAAACATAAGATGTAATAAAGGTATTAAAAACGAACTACAATTATGACATATAAAACTTTTTTAACAGAGGTACTTAATGTAATTCACGTTCCGGACGGACATCCGCCGCAAATTTGTATCACCTTGCACACGGCAGTTCTTCGTTCTATATAAATTCCCAATTAAAAATGGGAAAGATCATCGTTAAATTTAGAATCGGGTCTTATTTATCCGACGAAGGTTGATACAGATTCGACGATCTGCAACAATTTTTTCTTTCTGTTTCAATCGAAATGGCTCATAATGTTCATAATGTATATTTACGAAAATTATCTCAAAATTTACTTGAAGTATTGGATGACAACGAATATCATGATGTTATAATTGAAGTCGGGGATGACCCTTACGTAAAAATATTTCGTGCTCATATAGTTATTTTAAATTATCGTTCTCCTCATTTACGAAGAATTTTGTCAACTAATAAAAAGAAAAGTGATGGAACTTTAACATATATAAAATTACCAAATATTTTACCTGAAATTTTTCAGATAATTTTAAGGTAGGAAAGTTTAAATTAATAAAATAAATAATTTTTTTTAATTTTTTTTTTAATTTTATAAATGTTTCATTTTTTAGGTATATTTATGGAGGAAGACTTACCTTGAAAGAATATGATACTTCTGATATCGTTAAAATTTTAGTTGCCGCAGATGAACTAGGTCTTCAAGAATTAATTCCAAATATTCAATCATTCTTGATTAAAAATAAAACAGACTGGGTTGAACAAAATTTTAATTTTATATTTCGAACGTGCTTTGAAAATGATTCTTTCTCAGAACTTCAAAATTTTTGTACAGAGTTAATGTCTAAACAACCAGAAAAAATTTTTAATTCACCCGACTTTACTTCAATTTCAGAAAATTTATTAATCTCTCTTATTCAACATGATAATCTTCAAATGAGTGAAATTCAGGTTTGGGAACATGTTCTTAAATGGGGTATTGCTCAAAATCATGAGCTTTCTTCAGATCTTTCAAACTATTCGAATGATGATCATAAAATTCTAAAGAATACCTTGCAACAATGTGTTCCTTCTATTAAATTTTATAATTTGTCCTCAAAAGAATTTTTAGATAATATATTTCCTTATCGAAAAATTTTACCAGAAGAATTGTATATTGATTTATTGAAAAATTTTCTTAATCATGATTATAGGCCATCAACTAGAAAAACTAAGGAAACAAAAGAGATTAAAGAAACAAAGGAAATCAAAGAAACTAAAGAAATCAAAGAAAATAATGAAATCAAAGAAACTAATGAAATCAAAGAAAATGAAATCAAAGAAACTAAAGAAATCAGAGAAATTGGTTCTGATAAGAGTATTGATTCAAAAATTATTACGTATCAACATGTTGGATTAATCTTAAAATGGATTAATGGATTAAAGATTACGGGCAAGTCGAAAAATTTGTATGAATTCAAATTAATTTTTCGTGGATCTCGTGATGGATTTACGTCTGACAAATTTCATGAAATTTGTGACAATAAATCTCATACTATTACAATAATTAAAGTAGAAAACAGTAGAGAAATTCTAGGAGGATACAATCCGATTGCATGGGAATCCAAATATCTACGACCTTCTTTTTCCAATTACGAACATAGTAAAACTAAAGATAGTTTTATATTTTCTTTTAATAATGAAATAAATAAAAAAAATCGTATATTAAGTCGAGTGGAAGATGAAAACCACGCCATAGTAAATTTTTATTCATTTGGACCATCATTTGGTCGTGAAGACCTTATAATTTATAATAACAAAACTGGTTATTGCAAAAAAGATTCGTACAACAAACAAATTAGAGGTACGATAGATAAATTTTTAATAGAAGAATATGAAATATTTCAAATTATAAATGTTTTTCATAATGCTTTAAAGTAGTATTAAATTAAATATTTTGTTAAATTCTTAGTATTTATTAAAAAAAAAATAAAATAAAATAAAATTTGTGTTTTATGCATTTGTAATAAATATATAATTTCGTACTGTATAAAAAACCATGTTTTGACTAAACTAAAACGCTGATTGTATTTTAAGAATAGGTATATATGTATTGGGATTCTAATCTTTTCACAAATTTTAAATTTTTACAATTATATCGATAAGTTATTTATTTTATATTAGTTGTTAGATAAAATTGAATAAATTCTATAAAGTACTAGACAAAGCGACATAGAAGTATTGTACATATATTAAGTTAAAAAGAAGCCTGTACTTTTCGGCTGTAAAGTACGTTTAGGGTATTTAACTGACTCAAAGATGCGTATGCATGATAGATGATTGAAAAAAATTTATACTGCTTCTCTTCATGATATGAATCTAGTTGACAAAATTAAAATAATATAATATGAAAAAGTTATGAATAAAATAAAAGTTAAATTGATTAGTTATGGTTTTTTAATTGAATAGATTCGTTAATGGCGATTACCTATGACATATTTATTGTTAAAAAATTTCTATGATTAATATATACAGTAACACCCTTTCACTTCCCAACCCGCTAGTAATTTTAAAATGTGAGCGTCACCTAGAAGCAGTGCAATAATAGGGACACTCATGAGGGAGTATTGGCAAGCCAAGGAACTCCCCCAAATTGCAAAAAATGGTTAATATCTAAGTCACACAGTGTGTAACGTTTCAGATATTATACTGAAAAGAACAGATACTACACTTGATCTTAGCCAATAGGCAAGAGAGGATAAGGAACAAAACCTTGGTGCATTACGATGTTATTTTATATCAAAATTCAAGAAAACGAGAATTATGGGATTTCATATGATTACGTAATAATGTAGTAGATTCTTATTTCCAGCCTGCAGTTCTTTGACTAATTCGACGTTAGTCATATTTTTGCTGCTAAAAAATGATAAAATATTATTAATCATTTGTCGAAACTTACGTCGATTTACGTAAGACTTATTGCAGAGATCTGCAAGGTTGAACGCCAAATTTACTGCGCCTATGGTTAGACTTTGTGGCAATGACAAAATAATCTTTACGTTTGAATCCGTTTTTTAGAACTCCCTCATGAGTGTTTCTAGTATTTCACTACTTTTAGGTGACGCTGCACGTTAAAATTACTAGCGGGTTGGGAAGTGAAAGGATGATTTTTATTCTCAAATTAGCAATTATTCTCATCTTGGTTTATTATTATTTTTTTATTTTTTTATTTTTTTTTTATCTTTTAGAGATGTATATATAAATTATAATGAAAAATTACTAATATATGAAAATATGTAAATAGTATTAACAGTCAAGGATTATTACTCGTAGATTTTTTATTGTGAGACGCAAGACGTAAGTAATATTTTGAAATTAAAAATTTACGATTTTTTTAATGCGTTCACATTATTAATATTTCAAAATTTTTATAAATCTTATTAAAATCGATACGAACTCAAGAATTCCTTTTAAAACTACGCAATCATTTAAATTTATCTGTTTTGGAATTCATTTATGAAACTGGTGAAGGAAAAAATAACGAACTTTATTTTTATAATTAAAAATAAATGTCATATATGTCGTATAATTTGTCACATAATTATTTGTATAATTGCATTTCGATTTGATAGATGATTATTAAAACATAATAATAAAAATTTTTCATATTAAAAATTTCGATGGTCGTAATTGCAGTTTATAAAACATTTTTTGCATTCAATTTAGAAGGATACCTTTTGGTTCCTAAAATTTGAAAGTTTAAGTTTTCTGTTATAAATTGGAATTTTCGACGCGATGTAAAAACAAAAAAAAGAGTTACAGCACCCAGTATTCCCACGTTGTCCCCAACCGTAGTACTGACTGGGCCATCAGTGGCTTAACTTCGGAGATCGGACGGGTTCCGGTGCTTTTCACTGTGTATGGCCGTAACTGATAGGGAGTTAATTTATTAGTTTAAAAATTTTGTAAAATAAAATTAATTTCCAGAAAATAACTTCGGCCCTCTGTACGGAGATAATTTTAAAAATTAATATACCTCACCTGTTTTGTATAATTATATTGCATATGCGAATAAATCAATTTTGATTCGTTTCACATAAATTTTGTGTTGCGTCGATAAAACAGATCTGCTATATTTATTATTAAATTCGTTTCACATATTAATGAGTTCACTATTATAACATTTTTTTCTTTTTGAAATACATTATAACATGTTTGGACTTTGGTAATTCATGCATTTACGACTCAAATGAAAAGTTTTAATATATAATTTTCTTCTCGACTTATTATATACTAACTATATTAAGCAATTATCTCTATTTAGGATAATTTTTTTTTAAATATAAAGTACTTCTTTCCAATATAGAACGTTTTAATAAAAATAGCTTATTTACTGTACATATATTTTATAATTTATAACCATGTTAATAAATTATTATATTTTCACTGAAGTCAATGTTTTCACTCATCTTTCCTAACTAAATTTTATGCTCATTACGACTTGACTGAATATTAAAATAAAAACGTTTAACTAGAAAACCGGTGCGCATGGAATTGAAAAACACGAAATATACGAAATGTATCATTTATCCAAATAATTATTTATGCCGAATTAAGATTCCTTGTACTAATATACGGGAAACTTGATACACATTCATGACGGTGCGGCAAGACGACAAGTACTCAAATGACAAAGCTGTTCCAACGCAAAAAAAAGTCTGAGCGGAGAAAATAAAGAAATTACATCCGGAAATTAATAATCTTAGATGTAAAAATTCGTAGCCCTGCGATGGGGTAAGTTTACACAAGTTCACGTAAATTTTTATAAAAAATTTGCACAAGCTTACGAGTTACGCATACTTATACAAATTTACGTAAGTTTACACCTATCGCACGGTTACGCCTAAAAAAAGTTCCTTATGGATGATGTACCAGAAATAAAGAGGTAACTGGTGCGTTAAACAAGAAATTTTCCAAGTATCTGGATTAACGGCAAGTCATATTGTTCTTCGGATACACTATAAAGATTATTCTCTTCACTATGAATTATAGTTTGATCTATTTTTTTGGCTACTTTTCAAATACATCCTTCATCAGAGTCGGTATATAGCAATTATTACTTTCGGGTCTGCATCGGGTTACGTGGTAGTAACAGAAATAGTTTGTCGAATAGTTTACGATAGACCCGGAAATTTAAGGTGTATTTGTAAAAAAAAAAAAAATTAAAACTGTCGACTTTATTTAAATATAAATAATAATAAATGTATAACAATAATGTAGATAATAAATGCTAATAATATCATTAAACTATAAACTAAATCATAAAATCCATCTTTCAACTCATCGTTCAGCGGGTCTATTTATACCCATCTTTCAACGCGTATATTCTGTAAGTTATTCTATATGTAAGTTACTGATAATGTAAGTTATTCTGATTGTAAATTATATAAAAAATATAAGTCATTGCAATAGCTTGTTACATAACACACGATTATTATCTAAATTTGCGGCATTGATAAAAGCGGTAGCGAAGCATTAAATACTATTAAATTCGGTCGGTTGTCTATTGCAGGACTTCAATATCTTTTATATTGTAATATGGAATAGAAATCACTTTTATAACTCCAGAATATGATGTTTTTCGATATAGTGTTATTCTTGCAGTAAACCAATGATACGTATGAATATTTCAACCTGGAACAATTAAAGCAATTAGATTATTCATTACCAGTAGAAAATAAGTCTATGTCTGATTCGTTAAAGAATCGGTTTCTTCAGATTCACAATTTGCTACACATTCAAGACGGATTTCCCCTTGTACCTTGTGTAATAATACCTCGCGAAGGACCTGCTTTAATGCGAAAAAAGAGATGGACCAAATCGATATTTTGTTACTGCAAAATTCTTGTCCGAGAAGTAAACATTTGGAGATACTTACCAGTGGTGGCGGGTGGTCTTCGAATTCTTGTTCAATGCCAATATCTACACGCGGATTCTTCATAAGTTCCGAATACTTTTTATTATTTCTGGTAGGAATCTTATTATTCCATAATTTGAGATCTTATTACTCCAGTATTGATTAAGTAGTCTTTGTTCTTCTCTCAGTCTCAGAGGGCTTTACTTAATTCTGTAAAGTCCTTGAATTCGTCAATTTCAAAGTTAAAAGAAGTGGCCTTTAAAATTATCAGTTGACAAGCTGACTACGCTACCTAAAATAAAACAGCTATATCCTCCGCAAACGTAAAATCGAGAGTTAAAAACTAGATTTAAAAAAGCAACTTTTTAATATAATACAAATAAAATTTTTGGATACAACGTCAAACCTAACAAGTAGTGAATTTTTCCCAAATCCACCTCGGAGAATTAATTTGAAAAATGTTGATGCGTAATAATTTTTGAATTAATATTCTTTGTAGAACTATTTTTCTCGGATTTCTCTGATTTCTATAGTTCCTTTGTTTCTTTAATTTCTTTTGTTTCTTTGGTTTCTCTGATTCTCTTTTGATTTCTTTAATTGGTGGTTTATGATCAAGAAAAATTTTTAACAGATCAATAAATAATTCTTCTGGTAAAATTTTTTGATAAGGAATATATTATTCAAAAATTCTTTTGAGGTCAAATTATGAAATTTAATAAAAGGAATAAATTTTTGCAAAGGTATTCCTTAAAATTCTATATCATCTGATCGGTGTCCTCATTTTTTATTGATAAACTTTTTTCATAATTGTATTTGATCCTTAAAACATCGCTGATTCACAGTTCGTAGTAATTACTGACTCACAACTCGTAACCATTTATGAAATATATATAATTATGACATATAATCAAAATGTCAAGCTATTCTTCACTATTTCGAGAACTTTCGCCATCTTAGGTACAAGGTGAATTTACGTCTAAAAAATTTTCGTGAAACTTGTGATAATAAATCCATACTATATTGTAATGAAATTTTGGGAGGGTACAATCCAATTATATGCAAACTATAATTTGCAACAACCCGATGATATATATGGTATAACTAAAGATAGTTTCATATTTTCTTTTATTAATGAGAAAGATATTAATGGTCATATACTAAGCCGAGTTGAGGATGAAAGTACGCTATAAATAATTGTTTTATATTTGAATACGAAGGTTCTAAACTCTCTAAATACTCTTTTAATAATTATACTAGTAAATGTAAAAGATTATCTTATGATAAACAGATCAGAGAACTGAGATAATTTTGCTATGATTTTCAGGACAATCGATCATAATAATTAAAAATAATTATTGAGGTACAATCATACAAATAATTTATTTTAATACAATTTTTAGCTCCTTAATATGGTTAATGAGTTTTTATACCTGAAAAATTTTTTCATAATAAAGTATATGTCGATCACAAACTTTCCCCAAAATAATCATGGGCTAAAAAAATTAAAAGAATTTCGTGTGACCGTATGACTAGTTTTGTGAATATAAATGAATATACGATGAATAAGATCAACAACAATTGATTTTTACTTTTCTATTTCAATTATGGTGATTACTAATGTTACCGATAATGTATATTTACAAAAATTATCTCAAAATTTACTTGAAATATTGAATGATGATGGACATCATGATGTTACAATTGAAGTCGGTGATGATCCTTACGTAAAAATGTTTCATGCTCATTCAATTATTTTAAATTATCGTTCTCCTTATTTTCGAAAAATTTTGTCAACTAATGATGAAAAGGAAAGTGATGAAAATTTGGCGCATATAAAATTACCAAACATTTCACCTGAAATTTTTCAAATAATTTTAAGGTAAGAAATTTTCTTAATTAATAAAAATAAATACATTATTATTTTTTTTTTTTTTTTTTTTTATTATTTTATTGCTAAATTTATTAAAAAATGTGACTAAACCAAATTTTCTATAAAAAAGAATTGTTTTTTTTTAAAAAAAAAAAAAATAATACAATATTTTTTTTTTCAATAAAATTTTAGCAACAATATTGAGGAAATTTACCAAAATGTGACCAGTTTTTAACTAATCTATTGCAAAGACAATTTTATAAAAATAGCTTAGATATACTGATTTAATGCACTATACGACAGCCACATATAATAAAAAGAAAATGGAGCTTGAACACGTGGACAAACCTAACTTACTCCTTTAATGGTATCTAGCGTATATTTCACTTGTTTAATAAAGATATCGGATTTGTTATTTATGAACTTGGAATCTGCAAGTATGATCGTAAACATAAAGTCTGCCTTTCAATATGTGAGGAAAATTTAAAATTTGTGAAAGAGGTTTTAAAGCATTCATGTATGAAATCAAATAGTTTCTTCGAATCTTAATGAATCATAAACAACTATTTACCATATAATCTACATTTCACAATCCAAAGATCAATTTTCTTCAGTCATCCATAAATAATACAAGTATAATTGCATTATAGCATTTCAGTCCTCCCTTTTCCTATAAAAATAACAAAACTAGTATGAAATTACAAAAGTCATTAATAAAGATCAACCTATACTCGTCAATAAGACCTGGATTTTTTGATAAATCGATAAATCGACCAATAAAATAATAGCATGACCAAAATTTAATAAAAGTGACACTATGAAAATAATTTAAAGAACAGTTTGAAATTTTATTATAACAGAGAAATAAAACTAAATGTTGATTATTAAGAAACATTATTATTATTATATATATTCATGCTATTAGTAAAAAAATTATTAAGAAAATCGGAATAAAGGTTATGGTCAGTGAAGAATGCTAAACACCTAAACCACCTTCCACGAATATGTCGCAAGATTAAATATTGTCCATTTGGTAAAATCAAAGCGTACATATTTAAACCTTTAGGAACTATATCATCAACACTGACTGCGGGATGCAATTTTGTTTTTTCTTTGTTAAACTCTCTAATTTTACCCTTGACATTTAATCCTATAACATTATTTAATATTCCAGCCTTATTCAAGTCATTTAGCGTTTTTGTTATGTATCTTTGTTGGATTGGAAACTTCGTTGGATCTAGGGACTTTACCACAATGTTGACCATCGTTACGAGTGGTGGTTTTGGCTCCCTTGGTTGGAGTGATATGATTGCTCGCTTTCCTGGTCTTTTGATCGGTCTTTCTGGAACCTCTGTTAGAAGTTCTTCCATTATAATATCCTCTTCCTCTGTCAGGGTTATATCGTCTGGTTCCTTTAAAAAGAATTATAGTTAGTTTAATAATAAGCGAGAATACAAATCAAATAAATCTTAAAATAAATAGACTTACCATCTGGTTTTGAGTAAGTAATTTCATTTTCATGTTTCTTTTGATTCAAAAACAATAATACTTCGTCGTGTTCTTCGTACGGCTCTCCTTCTGCAATCCACTTTGAGTAAGCACCCCAATCAATAGTTGACCGGATTGACTCTCTAAGTTCTTTTAATTTTTCTTCAGATACTTTAGACATGAAAGATTTTTTGCATTAAATAATGATAACCAATTTTATTAGTGTTCAGGAATGACATGTAATAGAATATAGTGTTGACTAACATTAATATCAGATGACTCGGTCATTTGTCATTGAATAATGAAGTGACATCAATTGAATCATTTGTCAATTTAGAGCTTTTCACCGAATTACCCTATGGATAATATAGGATAACCCGTTTGGAAATTTTGAAATCCGGATATCCCATTAAATAGGATAATGGATAATCCGAATAAATAATCCTAGAATAATTCGAATTATCTTAGGATAATGGATATTCATATGATTATTGTGTAACGTTATATAATAAAAGTTTTTTTAGGAAGTTCATGCGTGTGAAAGAATTTGTAGTAGAAGTAATGTAGAAGTAGGAAATTGTATTGTTTATATTTGAAGAATTCTACTGAGTTTTCATAGTTCGTAATGAAGTACATTAAAGATTTCATATTTTAATGGGCAAAAAAGGTCAGTTGAACGAGAATATTTTTTTTTTTTCATAATTTAATCATTTATAAAATTTTCTTTTTTCACACTTTGTATAATTTCAAGGGTTAAGGAATGAATATATGACGTTGGATAAAATTCGAGTGTAATATTTCGAAATACAAGTTGAATATATTCATGAATTAATATTTAATAATATTAACGTTAAAGATTTATGATTCTGATCAATAACCAAGGTATAAATCAATAATAAAAATTTTTTACGATATTATTATTTGATTTATTTATTTATTTTTTATTTATTTTTTTTAATTTAGCAATAGAAATTCAGAAAGGAAAAACATTACTATAAATACATATCTTTAGTAATTATGTTGCGTGGTGAAATCTGATTTTATTGATTTTATTTCTAAATCAGATTTTAGTTATAAAATAGGACGAAACACTTGTGTATAGGTTTATTTTTATAGTGAAAAAGGTAGAGATTCCTTTTCAAAATTTTCTATCAATTCATTATTTTTTATTAATTATTTTGGTTATTATATTCCACTTTCGTTGTATCCACGTAAAAAAAAATAAAGAGCAGCATATAGTATATGGATGGAAATTTTTTATTGCCTTCGCGTAAAATTTTACCATTATCTATTATATTACCATGTACTATGTATTATTATTAAACATCCCTCCTATTAAATCACCATTCCTTTTCAAAAAAATTAAAGCTTCAAACAAATCCTCCTTCATACTTGTCCTTTTAGCAGACATTATT
>QZLH01001522.1:0-28854 GCA_003833135.1 Oehlia diaphana
TTTTTTTTTTTTTTTTTTTTTTTTTTTTTTTTTTTTTTTTTTTTTTTTTTTTAGTGTTTTTTTTTTTTTTTTAATAATTAAACAATAGAAAGAAGAATCCAAACTACACTAACTAATAATATTTAATAACATCGTTAAATATATTTAAATTTCGTAAATTAAAAAAACGTGAAAAGTTGTGTAATCGTAATCAAATTAAAAAATGTTGCGGTCGTTCTTTTCTGCACATCATGTGATTCTATTTATAACACAAAAATTATTTGTGATACTAACGAAATTAAAAAACAATGGGAAAAAATATATATAAATAATTAAATAAATAAATAAATGGATGAATAAAAAATAAATGAATAAATGAATAAGAAAAACAATGATAGAACATTATGAAGCAATATGACGGTTTGAAAATGTCAAAAAAAATTTGACAACATAAAATTTGGAGAACACGAACCAATAAGTAGGATTGTAAACAAATATAACAAATAAGATTCAGTTTTATAAATTATGAGAATTAGTTTAATAGTTTGCTTCTTTTAGTGAACAAAATATAAAATTCGATTTATAATCAATATTTCTTTTTTTCTCTTCACAATTGTATATGAATATAAAATATATACTAATTTAAACATAGACTCTTAAAAAAATAGAAAACTCTTCCCAATTATGAATTTTCTTTTTATAAATAACATTCCACTTTAACGCGACCAACGAGAATTTTGGCTCCTTAAAAAGTTAAATCTGATTTAAGCATAATAATTATATAAAATCTCCTACGTTTTTAAAGAAAAGAGGATTTTTTTTTTTTTTAATAGTATTGTCTCACAAATTGTTTCTTGGGAAATTATTGGAAAATGGACGTTTTAATAATGAAACCTATTTTATAAAATAATGTTTATTACTGCTGATGCAAATATTGTACTACTATTATCATAACGCTAATTTGATGCGACACGTGAAATAAATATATACTTGCATACTGTACATTCTGCATATGGTAGATACGATTATCCCTTACTTCAGATTCATAACAAAAATACAATTAAAGTATACCAGTTAAAACTCAAATTATTATTAAATTTATGGTTATTTGTTCTGATGTTGTGATTTTTAATGCATGATATACCATTAAATTCAAATTAAATTTGAATTTGTCCGGTAATTGTGGTATGATATAGTTCGCTTATTATATTTCACTATAATAATGTTAAATTAACGAAATTTATTTCTAAATTTGGAATTCGAATATATTGAAACCAAATTTCAAAAAAAAAAAAAAAACAAAAACAAAAACAAAAATGGTGAAATAAAGATATCTAATATATTACTATTATTGTTTTTTAAAAAAGATAAGTAGTACAAATAAAAAATATATATGCATTAATAAATTAACCTATTACGAAAATCATTTCTTTTCTAGTTTCACGATTCTTTCACGATTTTCATGATTAATGCTTTTTTTTAAAAAAATAATTTCCGATGAAAAAAAAAAATAAATAAATAATAATATTTTGAATATTAGGTAAAATTTCTTGCAATTTCATTTGATTATAACCCTTTAGGTCCCTAAGGTTACATTACATTAAAATATGATGATTGGAAAAAAAAATGAAACTATATTGTTTGATTCTTTTATCAAAAAAAAAAAAAAATTCATAAATTCTCTTTTCTCATTTTTTTTTCGTTATACTGTACTATTATTGTTCAATTCATTCAATTACTATTTAAAATTTAAATTTATTTTATAAATAAATTTATTCTAATTGGTCAGTTTATTTCCTTGGAAGTTCAATGAAATGAGTAATAAATATATTAACTTAACTTTTTATGTATTAGAGTGAATGTCATTGTATGTATAAGCAAATCTTCGATGTTTTATTTTACGTATTATCAACGATTTTAACATATTTTTAGGTGTTGTGCCAGATGTCCGCTGGATCACACATTCACATGAAATTATCATGTTAACGTAGATCATCACGTGCCAATACATCACATCCTATTGGTCAGTTGGCACCTGAGGCAAGAAATGTACTTCAAATACTTCAAATGAACTTTTGTTTGTTAAAATCTATAATATATAAATATATAAACAAAGAAAATGAAGTAAATTTAATGTATTAACAATGAGAATCGACATTGTATAATATATAAATTGTTATCTTATTAATTTAGTCAGAACATTACAACCATGTTGATAATTGAATTATCATAACAGATAATATTAATAAATAAATAAATTATCAAAGTAATTAATAAATTTGTTTAAATAAAATCGTTGGAACGTTCAAATTCATGTTTAAGTAAATCTTTGTGTAGGAACATAGAGCTCTCTTATGTTCACACTTGTGATATCACCGCTAACATTTTTACATTTATTTTTTTTTTTAGCAAGATTTTGTCACAAATTATTTTTAATACGTAAACAAGTTTTTAATGCGAAAACAGAGGCTGTGGAGATTAGCTAAGGCTGCCGTCAGAGCGGCATCGGAAGGTGTTAATAAATTAACCGGTAATTAGTATGTGAAAGATTGCAGTGAAAAAAATGAAACCGAGCCAGCATTGGTTATAAAGATTATTACAAATGGTATCGAGTTACCTACAATCCTAGTAAAGAGTTATCTAATGCGGGCCAGAGATATCCAATTTTAGTCATGTTCTCAAACGAATCTTCAAACACAGTCATATAAAAATACGTGCCTTCAGAAAATGCATCCTTAGCCTCTCTTCACTTATCTCGGCTATCGCTAAAGCTCTTCTGTGAAAAAACCATGCGTCATCTATTACGTCTATGCCTTACTTATTATAGGGATAGATGTGTAATAAAAAAAAAGTTACTCTTTGTTATACAAGCTTTTCACATAGATGATATTAATATTTGTAATAATCACTAACTGCTATTATTTAGTCATTATCAGAAAAAAATACATGTGCACGAGTAAAATACTAAGGTTTACTTGTTAATAGGTTATCATTTCAGCATAACCATTAACACCAATGAAATATTATTAGTCAATGTTCAAAGCCTATTACTAATGTCATTTTCAATATAATCATACGTTCGTATATGAGTAATTTTTTGAATTCAGCCACCGATCAATATTGATACGCAGTATATTATAACATAAATAACATAAATTATATATATAACATATACGCATAAATTATTTACGCAATTTTTATATACTCACCATATAACTCAGATAAGTCATGACTCATGACTTTGATTAATAAAGAATAGACTTTTTGTAAACTTTTTTAATTGATTAGATCGACAAACATCAGTATGACAATTAAGGAGTTGTGATATGTTATAATATTAGTCATAACTTATGACTCATGAGTCATGACTAATCGACTTTATTCACAAAAAAAAAAATATATAAATACCTTTACTTTCCTTCGTTCTTGTCGTTCTTGTGTGTGTTGTGTGAGGTGTGTGTGTGAGGTGTGTGTGTGGGTGTGTTGTGTGGGTGTGTGTGGTGTGTGTGTGTGTTGGGTGTGTGGTGTGTGGGTGTTGTTTTGCTTTCCCTCGCTCTTTCCCCTTCCTCTTCCCTCTCTCGTCCCCTTTCCCTTTCCCTTTCTCATCTTTTTCTCTTCCCTTTTTTCCGAGGTCCTGATCAATGTTGCTGCACCTCAACGTTGGTGATCAGGTGACAACAAGTTTTTTACAAGACTTGGCTAAGTCAGCAACAATATAAACCGTAAATTAATTTGAATTTGTTAAATTGTTCTTATATCGTATAAATAAAATCCAACAATGTATTTAATAACGATTATTAATAACTCATTCAATTTTTAAATTTTTTGATAAATTTATTTAGTGGACGTTGAATAAATCTTTTTTTTTTTTAATGAATTGAATTTAATTTTACTTTTAATAATAAAAATAAATATTGAAGATTATATTATATTCAATAAATATTTTAATAAATAACAACAAATGTTCAATTGATAAATTATTATTAATGAATTTTATTATTAAATATTTTATTAATGAATTTTATTATTAAATATTTTATTAATGAATTTTATTATTAAATATTTTATTAATAATTTTATGAAAACGCATTAAATAATTTTTAATAAACTGTATTTTATTTATTATAAAGTTTTAACAAGAAAAAGGTGGTAAAATAACGAAAATTTTTTTTAAATGAACGAAAATTTTTATAAAGAACGAAATTTATTATTTAGTAAAAAAAAGGGAAAATGTATATCTCGCCCCCGTATGATGTTAAAATTTTGCATTCTGTAACAAAAAAAGAAATTCATAATATACAAACTTTTTTAAAAAAATGTTTACTATGTGTATATTCCCTGCTCTGCAAGTTTAATTAAAGCATCAAAGATTCAAAGATGTCATTTTTGACAAAACCTTTTTCGGGTCTTTTTTTGCTAAATCACGCGACGTATTTAATTCTGGCCAGAATTAAATGATCGACATACAAAATATCCTTTTTTAAACAATTCACACATGGGAGATAGCAGGCACTGTAGAAGTTTGTGCAAAACTTTGTCAAATCCAACACTGGGCCGAGTGTAGTTCAGAGATTATAGAATAATATTAATTAATATTAAACTAGCTCCATGACCAAACAACATTCGTGTAGCTGGAGTATCAGATGATTCAACAATTATTGCAACTTTTATTTCTAAACCATTAGAAGCTGTAACCTGTTGCAATAAGATTAGTAAGTTTAAATCAATACTAGCCAGTAAGCCCGAACATTTCTCCAGGTTTAATATTTTAAATATAAGAAGTAATAATTAGTAATTTTTACTTTAAATAAATTACAGCTTTCATAATTTGTTCTTTCATTATTTACTATTTTTTAATATGATAACAGAAACATGGGCATTACAAATTTTAGAGTTTATAACTTTACAATAGCTACACTAAACTACCTATATATATGTAACAATCCCAACCCTGAAGGAGTCATCCTGCCTAATTTTTATGAGAACAATTAGGCATAACCAGTTCTATAATTTGAGCGCGAAAACAAAAAGAGGCAAAAAATCCTAGAATAATTTGTCACGATTATTACTATTTCTCCCGTATTTATCTTTCATTAAAAAAAATGCCTGTAAATACTATCATAGACGGAATTATACATTTAAAAGAAGATCATGGTATTTTCCTAATGAAAGGTGGATCTATTCATGGAGGGGATCAATTTTTCTTTAAAGAATTTCCAAATGCATCAAAGCAAACATCACATACTGCATTAAGACTTGAACTAGAAGCTTTAATCAAAAAACTTAGAACCAAAACAAGAAAGAAACGAAAAGCATAGATTTGAAGTGTCAACTAAAGGTTAGTATTTTTTTTAAAATATTAACGAGCCATAGTGAAAATGCTACAACCTGGGAGATGGTAGATAATTACACCCGGCCTTTTGACCCAGTAGTCAGAGTGGCGTTTGCGTTTCCGTTCTTTGATGAAAACATCTTGGCGTTTGAGCAGATCAATGGTTTGTCTGTTAAAGTCATACTCATATCTAGATTGTGAGTGTGAATAAACTTCGTTCATATAAGTGAAAGTAGCGTTAATGTAGTTAGGAGGTGGGGATCATGGTGTGTTATGGTGAGGTGGAGTTGATGTCCATTGCCTGAATTGTGCTTTCAGAAAGAAGGGTATCATCTGAATACATATTAATATCAGTAGAATCATCCACTTCTTGGATGATTCGTCAGTGATACGTTCGGTTTCAGAGTTCATTGAGCTTTTGAAGCTTTAAAGCTTTTTCAACTTCTTGTTTTTCTTACATTTTCCTCGTTTGCAACTTTTCGTTGCCAACTTTCTTCGCGATGAATCTTTGTTCTCTTTCTTCAGCTCGCTAATCTCAATAACAAGCTTTACGAGCTTGTTCATTTTCAATCTCTGTTGTATTGCCTCTGAAGATTTCTATGTTCGTTCATTAGTTTCTCATGTTTTTCTTTCCGTTCCACGCCGCTTTTAGGCAACGGTTTTTCTTGCGTTTCTTTAAAACTTCTTGTTTCGGTGATAAAGGAGGATGAAATTAACTAAAGAATTTATGTGGAAGATGTTGAATTTTTTTGATGATGATCCGTTCTGTTACTTTAATATTTATTATTCTATTACTTTCAGGAATTTCCGATCATCGAATCATTTGCAACACCTTAATCTTGGATGTTAATTTGCTAGACATGATAGAATTCAAATAAAGATTATTTTTTTTTTTATTTTATCTCAAATGGAAGTATCCTAGTGAATTAGAACTGAAATATGTCAAAGTCTCCCAATGAGAAATTTTAAACAAAAGATGTTATTCGTAATCTGTAAAGAAAGAAAACCTAGGACCTAGCTATCTTCAACATTTTAAATAACAGCATTAATATTTAGGAAATTAGCTTATCCCGGAAACTGGACGCAGAGCTCGTGCATACTTCTTCTGCTTTGATAAATTCTGATTCTTGAAAGAAAATTTCTTCAGTATCAATCATTCCATTATTATATAAATTCGGAGAGTACTCATTTTTTTGAAACACTTTAAAGTCTTTAATATTCCAAGATACTGTAGATGTGGTAAAAACTTACAATAGTTTTACAACTTTTTGAAATAGCACGTAGTTACGATGATTGGCTAAAGAAATCAATGGTTAGATAAATAGTTTTTTCGCTTTTCTTGATAAATGAATGTTGGAAATTGATAAAGAATTGCCGTGTATGATATTAAAGATTTGATTGATGGTGTTGATAATCATTCGGATGAAAGATTGATCGCTTATTCAAATCAAGCATATTTTATTACCTTTTTATGAGCAATAATAAATTTGAAAATATTCCTAGTTTTTTAACTTCGCCATCAAATGTTATAAGCAGAAATCCCACTTTATGGAAAAATATTAAAAATATTGCTTTAATTCTAATGATGCAGATGAATTTTACACAATGTTCGAAATGCTTGTTGGTGTCCTGAATTTCGTGTGTTTGTAGAGAATATAATGGATAGTATCTATACTTCCGAATTGGTTTGTAGTATGGAGAGAATGCTTTTAATTTCTTCTCCTTACACTCCTTCTTAATATTCTAAACCCATAATCTTGTTTGACCATCTTGAGGAAATCATGACCATTATTTCTGCTTAAAATTAATTTTTTACTTGATTTGTAAAAATATTATTTATTTCATTAAGCGAAAGCGCTGGTTAATATAACAAAACAATTCCTTTGCTTTATTGCTTTATTTGAAAATATACCTATTTTGATTATTATTTTTTTTCAAAAAATTGTGAGTAATAACGTATGACTATATTGCGACTAATTGAATTTATTGAAATGTGAAATCTCCTTATTTAGATAAATTTAATTGATTATGATTTTTCTTCGTTTATTTGATGCCATGATTGGAAACCTTATAGATGAAATGCCGTCAATAATATCAACATTTGCTTCCAATTTTATTCTATATAGAATAACATGAAAGGTGTTAACCAGTTATTAATTATTCAATACATACTGTAAATCATGCAACTTACAATTTCTACTTACTTTGTAAATCGATTTTGACTTCAAATTTTGATGGTAGATCGTTCCTAATCATGGTTCCATTTTCCTCAACTTGTGTCTCACTTTCTGCAGTAATAATGACTGATCGATTATTATCTCTAACTCCCTGAGTATGAAATTTTACCAAATAAAAGTCATTGTTTTGAATTAAAGCATATGGCGTATAATGGGAAGGAGATTTAACGGTAGAGGTATTAATTGAAGTAGTATCCTGGATAGGCTCCTAAAAGGAAAAAGGAGATAAATAAAATCTAGATACATATAATATTAAAAAACAAAAACTTACAATGACGTAATCAACAGTTCTTCCGAATCTATAGAATATGGATTTAGAAAATGTTACAAAACCCTGTTGTGGCCCTTCAATGACTTTATTTTCCATCATGTGAAAAAATTGCGAAGCATCAGCGTGTGTAATAAAATGAACATGTCCCCATTGATTTTGGTATATCTTTTTAATATGCTCAAAACGAAGAAAAGTTTGAATTTTTAGCCAATGTTCTAATTCGTTCTCACTATATCTACTATGTCTCCTGATATAAAAACTGTAAGTTCTGGTTTTGTACAACATATACGCTTTGTATAAGTTGGTGCTTCTGAAATTCAAAATTAGTTGGTTAGTTTACAAAAAACTGCATTTCCAGTATTGAAAAGAATAAGTACTGCACTCCCGGGCAGATAAATACTGCACTTTCAGGTGGATAAGGTACTGCACTCCCAGGTGGATAAAAAGTACTGTACTGGAAGGCGGATAAGGTAGTGAATTTACCAACTTAGTATATACGTACTGTACTTTCAATATCATTATCAGCTTGTTCTCTCATAATGAAATATTTACAAAAAGAACGAAGAGAGATGAAATATTTGATTTAAAAAAAGTAAAGAAAACTGAGAGATAAGAAGATAAAAAAAAATATCGTTGTCATTTGACTACATAATTACATAAGTAACGCGTATATTTTCCTCCTTGATCAAAAATACCGTATTTGTCACGTACATATTTCTGATATTTATATTTATAATTCAATTTCAATTAATTTTCAGCTCACGTGAATCTTCCGATATCTGAAGTTGCATTTCTGAAGTTTTGATCAACTGTCTTAACAGTGTACTTTGCAATGAATACCGCAGTTTTTAGCCTTTCTAGAATTTTTCCTTTGGTTCGTTCTAGTGTTCCGAAAGGGTCGGGTCAAACCCGGGTCATTGACCCGACCCGTATTTAGGGGTCGGGTTAGGGTCGCATGATTTGATGACCCGTAACCCGCATGAACTCGACCCGACCCGTCGAGTCGGGTTATACTTTTACTTTGACCCGGCGACCCGAATCTTTTATTATATTTTTAACTATAAATTTCAATTTTTTTTATATTAAATACAACTTGACGGGTCGAACCCGGGTTATCCGAGTCAGACTATAATCGGGTCAAGTCGAATCCGAGTCGTTACTTTTACACTCGGGTCGAGTTCGAATACACCTCAAAACCCGACCCGATTCGACCCCTTCGGAACACTAGTTCGTTCTTCCTCTTTCGTTCCCCCTTTCCCTCTCTTTCATTGATTTTAAAAGCAAAAACTCCAAGAAGGCAAAATATCCCAAGAGTAAGTTTACCGAAAACTTGGAAAATCGGGCCTGAACCCAAAACTAGAGACGACCAGATAAGTGTTCAATTTTCATTTTTTTTTGTTTCAACATTTATCTGTTTACCGATGGATTATTTTTCTTTCTTGTTAAGAATTATACCGTGTAAATATTGTTGTTCGATTTTATTATTTGGGAAAATCCAATAATTCCATCTTTACCCTGATTTTTATGAAAAAAAAGAAAAAAAAAAAAAATTTATAAAAAATTCACTAATTTGGCTGGAATTATTGATATTTTAAATTATTACTAACCTGAAAACACCCGTCGCGTATAAATGACCTTGATCAGATATAGCAAATGTATTATTATCTCCACAAACTACTTTTAAAATACTGATATTATCAAGACCTTCAGCACATCAGGAGTCCGATGAACAGGAGAAGTAATAAATACTGAAAGAGTGGGTTAAAGGTTCCATTGTCATTCTTCTTATTGAGATGAAAACGCGAAACACGATTCCACCTGTCAATTAATATTCTTATATTCTTTGTAAAAAACTGCTCGTTCTTGACTATTTGCAGCTTGAAAAGATCATTTGTGTAAATCTTATTGTCAAATCTTTTAGTCGTAAGTTCGTAACCATGTATTCCATACCTAACCCGGTTACTTATGACATTTTTAGGTTGGTCTACTTTTGAGAGTATTTGTTTATAAAATTATATGGTAGACCTTTTAAGACATGTTTGGCGTGAAGGTTACACCATAGACGTGAGTATGATAAAATAAAAGCTAACAGTAAACCGCAGCTGGCGTTATGTCATCATGGAATATAAAGTCCTACGTGTGACATCTCCGGCTCAATTCTATACTCATAGTCTCTTACTTAAATTAGTTGGTATCAGGTTTGTTGTATACTGCGGTGATTTTGGCCAAGAGTTGTTGTAAGCGAGGGACATATAATGACATATTTGGTCTGGAAATTGATGATTGAGCATGTCAAGTAATTACTAATAACATATCTAATATTACAAAAAATTACATGTATTAAAGTTGCGTGATGTGCATACTTGTATTGCACAACAATTAAAATTATTTATACAGGGTATTCTAAACGTGACATCAACGATTAAGATAAAGTATAATAATACAATTTGACCTATATTTAGAAATTTAGAAACTCTATAATTTGAAAAATTGTTAATTTTTAATTTTAACAAATAAATTATCATTTTTATTTTTTTTGGCAGGATATATTTTTTCTAACTAAAAAATCTGAAACATATTAAAAAATAAGATTATATTACAGCGATCTAACCTAAAAAGTGGTGCTCGCTACTATTCTATCTGCTACTCCTCAGTCACTTCTGTTACGGTCTAGCTATTAAACTCTTAACATGGTAACCGGTCGCATTAACTCCTTGTTTGTCTCTTCTCTTTATGGTACAACTCCTCCGCTTTCTACCATCACCACTCTGACCATTACTATTTTATTCTTTTCCGCAGTATAACACCGCTTACCGAATCCTTATGCACATCAACCAATACTAATCTTCATACCGGGAAGCTAAGGGTATTACTTATTAGTAACCTAAGTCAGGACTAAAGAGAAACATAAAAAGAAGTTAGTGTGTTTATAACGATTCTGAAGCCCTTCAATTTTACTCCTAAAAACAATGACGCTACTGCTTCTAGATAAGAAAAAAAAAACTTTTTGTTAAGGAAAAAAGAGTGTTTAATTGTTGAAAAAGTAAGAAACTGAATTTTTATCTAATATGTCGGATCATCGGCTAGTTATATGAATTATTTACCGTATTGATATGTTCGGTCGAACACGATTTATAATTTCGGCCAAATTTTTGCGTAATACGAACTGTACGACTGTACATAATAGTAAACCCGTTCAAAATACTCAAAGTTGGCTTGTGTTTAATTAAAACTTTAGAACATATTAAATTCACTATTACTCTATTTAGTCTATTAGTGTTCATAAACCTTATAATATAATGTTAGTTGTCATCAAGGTTTAATCTTAAGAAGCCTGTTACATTTTACGTCATTAATTATTATTTAATTGCTTAATTCGGTATTTATAATAGGTTGCGGCCTCAATATTTATTTTCTTTTTGTATAATAATAATATTATTTCAAAATGTCCGATTAATTAATAACGCAAAAAAATGTGATTTTTCGGACGGATTCCGTTTAACTTTTTGTAAATTGAAACATTGAAAATCATCAAATCATCACTATTCTCCATCTGTCAAGTCGCACCGACAAAAATTTAGCGCAGGGCCGGCAGTGACGAATCAGGGTGACAAATAAGATTTTACCTACTCAAAAAAATTGTCCCTCAGGCCTCAGACAAGTATAAACCAGTGAACTGTGATGCCTGTGATGGTTTAAACGTATGTCACGTGATCGCCAAATTTTTGTCGGTTAGTGATCTGTCTGCGGATGACGGATATCCGCGGATAGTGTCACTACAATCTGCCCTTGTTACCTATTTGTATATCTTTTCATATTCAAAAACAGTAATCTTTTTCTTTTTTTCCCTTTTTCGTTTTAACACATGTAGTAATCTTGACGTTTGAAATATTTTTTTTTATATGAAAAATTTAAGAATTTTAAATATATTTATGGTTGTGAAGGAACCAAAAATAAATATAGTTCTAGAAAATTCTGAGTGTTTTGATAGAGTTTCAAAATAAATTCCGAATAAAGTAAAAATTCATTTATATAGTCCTCCTATTAAACAATAAATGCATTAACTGTTAATTTATTGTATGATAATGGATCAACACATGACTATCAAAATTAAGGAACTTCCGCACAATGGAAAGCCGATAACTAAAATTGCCATTTCTCCACAGTCAAGATACATCGTGACATATAGTCAAGAGGACAAATCTTTTGTTGGATGGTGTAGTAAAGATATCCGAAAGAAAAATTCTTTTGCCGAACATATTAAAAATAATATAAACCCGCACATCGGATTGATTTTTGGTAACATAGCCAGCCAAGAAGACGAGTTTAATGATGATTATTCAGGACCGCTTATTGTTGACGATGAAGTTCAACCATATAATTTAGAGTTAAATGTTTCGGATTATAAGGTCTCTGATGATAAAATTATAATGTACGAGGATAATGATGAATTAGGTAAATTATTACTATTCTTTAAATTGTATGCCGTAATTTATTAATTTAAGGAGTTTTATTTTGTTGATAAGAAAAATTTTTTCCTCTCTTTAGTAATTATCTATGATATGAAAAATAAGAAGAAAATTACTCTCAATTTAACTTTAAAAAAATATACTGATGATAAATATAAATTTAACTTTCCATATTATAAGTTTACAAATTTTCTTACAAATGGAGATTTAGCTACTTATAATATTATTGAAAGCAAAGGATTTAAGAATCAAACGATGAACAGAAAATCAGTTATTTTAATTTATTCTTCAAATACTACTAAAGACAATTCCTGGAAATGTAAATCTACGCATGAACTCAACGACGTGAATGCAATGGAAATTAATTTTGGTGAAATAACTAATGACAGATTATGGATGTTATCAAAAAATGCCATATTTATATTAGATTTGTTTACATTTCAATATCGGAAAATCCTGCTTAAGATAAATGTATGTATAATTGTAAAATATTAATATCAATCAATTTTATTATTAATCTTAGTATTAACCTGTCTTTAATCTAAATATAATATTTATTCTCTTTTTAGGAAAAAATAGATACTAAAATGATAAAACTAAAATTTCTTAAATCGTTAATGGTTATAAGTATTGAAAGCGTGCACTATATTTATTCTAATAGAATGGATTTTCTAATTAAAATTATTGTAGGATCAAATTTGGAAAATTCAACAAAATACAATACTTTGTTAAAATCTTTTCTTGAAGCTAATGATAGATCTAATTACTTTAGTTACTTTAATAATATTCAATTTAGACTTAATGACCAAAAAGTTTTTGGAATTTTTAACGAAAGACCATGGATGATTAATATGAAAAAGTGCGACTTGGAAACTTATATAGTTAATAACGA
This sequence comes from Oehlia diaphana, assembly GCA_003833135.1. Lineage (NCBI taxonomy): Eukaryota > Fungi > Glomeromycota > Glomeromycetes > Glomerales > Glomeraceae > Oehlia > Oehlia diaphana. Next base: position 13,181 of record QZLH01001522.1, read on the forward strand.
TTATATTGATTCGGAAGAAATTAACAACACCAAAGAATCAATCAATGGAAACATTTTTTATAATATAGGAAAACAATATACTGCAATAAAAGATAAATATGAGTTTATAAAAAAGTACATTATACCAAACTTAATAAACTCAACCGAAAATCAAAGTAGATATGATATGAGATTAACAAGAAAACATGATGAATTTATTTTAGAGGCTTTTTTAAATAATAACCAAAATGAAACTGTATCTTCATATAATATTAAATATTCTAAAAATTGGAAGTATACAAAAAATAATAATGCTTATATTTTATTTGACGATACAGAGTTACATATTTATACTTTCAATATAGAATTTAATAAGATTGAGTTGCAATTTTGTTACAATATTAAATTCCTTAAATATGCAATTAAGTTTTACAATAATAAACCAGATGCTTTGGTAATTGAGGAAATCAAAGAAATAGCTCAACCCACAGATAATGATGGATTAAAAAAGCAATGGATTCTTCATGCAATAAGTCAAAAATACTTTCTAGTGTATTATGGAGAGAAACTTTTAAAATCGGCAATAAAACAACATAATATAGAGTTAATAGAATTAATCTACAACAAAACTCTTGAATATTTCAAAGAAAATCCGAATAATAATATTCACATACTATCATTGTTATGCAAGAATATGACATACTTAAATCAAAATTATTTTGAATTCTTATTAAAATATTATAATGAAATGAATTTGTTTGCAGATTCTTCAAATTCAAACATGATTTATAATGACCTTCAACATCTTTATTCTTATTGTAATGAATTAAAAATACTTAAATATACATTCATATATTATTTTCTTTATAAATTATATATCTTGGTTTATCTTTATCCATTACAATTATTTTCGAAATTTTTGAAATTAAATCCCTATCAACTTGTATTAACTTTTGTTGTTATAACACTCCCTTACGAGGTTATCAGGAATATTATTAATCTTATATTCTTCCACGTTTCCCACATACCCTACATACTAGATGTTATCACTATTATTATTCTATTATTCAGAAAATATTGGAAATCACGTCCACAATTAGTGCTTCTTTTATATACTGCCTTTATAGCACTTTCTTTTCGTACTCATGGAATTATTATGATCTTATTCTTCAGGAAATATTGGAAATCACAGACACAACTAATATATATGATATACATTTCTCGCATTACTGGTTCCATATCAGTAAATATTATGATTATAATCAATATATTCTCTAGAAAATACTGTAAATCACATCCAATATTAGTATTTCTTATGTATATTATTGGTATTGTTGGCTTAATTATATGTGTTGCCTTCTATGACCATTATGAAATTTTTACGATCATTTTAGTTCTTATGATCGCATACTTTACAAAATATTTTGAACCACTTAAATTTCAATTAGTATTTCTAATAATAATAATTATTGGTTTTTTTCTTTATTCATTAACATATTTTTTATCTCAAAAATTAATAATTAGTGGTTACTTACTTTATTTATTTTTGCATATTACTACTGAATTCGGAGTTCTCATATTCTTCTTATGCTTCATTATTTGTGCCTATTTTATCAAAATTATTTTTAATGAAAAAAAAACAAAACCAAAACTTACATTTTTAGTTCCATTCCCCAGTTATGTAACATATCCGAAAAATTATAATTTTCTTGAAGAATTGTTTATCAAACCTCAATCAAGCCCTTTCTCACAAACACAGAATAATGAACTTTATAAAACTTGGAATGGCGAAGCTATTATTAATTTTAAATGGAGAGTGTTTGGTAGATATTATTATACAGCAATATGGATTTTATTCATAATTTATCTCACATGTTTTACATTGGCATCAATCCCTTATGATATCTTTAATAAGGAAGATAGAAAAAGGTTTTTCTTTTTTTCAATTATTCTTGGATTTATTCACTTATTATTTGAAGTTCGTCAATTTATTTGGAGCCCATTTAGATGGATATCTGATATATGGAACTTGTTTGGTATTAAATTTTTTTTAATAATATATTTTTTAAAAGAACAAAAAAAATTTTGATACTAATTCATGATTTAATTTATATAGAACTTAGTGCATATCTTGTACCTGTTTTAACTTCTATATACTGGATTAATAGTAATATGAATGAAGAAAGCACAGAATATAAAAAAGCTATTTCAGTTTCATGTTTTTTGCTTGATATAAAATTTTTACTTTTCTTTAGAGCATTTGAATCTTTTGGAATTTATTTTACTATCATAATAGGTGTCGCTAAAAGAATTATTTCTTTTCTTTTTATTATACTTATTATTTTACTCGGTTTTGCACATGCATTTTTCATATTATTGGAACCAAAATTAGATTTTTCTGAAAGTGAACAAGGAAATTTGAATGATCCTAATAATCCTTGGTTACATACAAAAAAATATCATCAAGTAACAGAAGATGGAAATATCTCTAAAAATGCCATTCTAATTGAAGAACCTGATAGTAACACCAATTTATTTTCTAATTATCCTAATTCACTCCTTTCTATGTATTTATTTCTTACAGGTAATGTTCAGATAATTAATATCTATTATTGACAATATTTAATAATCTATAATTTAATAATAGGAGATAGAAACTCTTTATCAGCATGGTTACCAGATGATAATCCATTAATGATAATATTGATGATAATATTTTCATTTGTTATTGTCGTATACCTTATGAATTTATTCATTGGATTATTGAATATGGCTATTGAAGCAGATAATAATCGAGCATCTTATTTGGAGCAAAAAGCATTGGTTAGTAACGACCATAATTAATTTTAAGATATAATTGATTTTGTTTTATATTAAATTTGGTCTTCTATAATCATTTTATAGATCCTTAGAGAAATTGAATTATTTTATTTGTTTCCGCATCAAAGACGTTGGAAAACTTGGTTCCCTGATATTATGTAATTATTTTCTTTCTACTTTTTATTAAAGATTGTCCAAATATATTGCTAAATTCCTTTATTTTATTTTACAGTTATTACTATGCAGACGCTGATAAACTCGTCAAAGTTAATCCGTCTCCGAACTAGTTAATTCTATTAATGCATTTCAGGAAATTATTTTTGAGCAGAAAATTTAGATAAGAGCAATAGATATAGCAGGCAGGAAGTGTGTTATGAGCTTACGAAATTAGTAAAGAAAGGCAGTTTAAAAGAAACTGACATTCCAAAAGTATCTGTGATTGATAGAAATGAATAATTCTAATTTTTTTTTATTATTTTTTTTGTTTATAGCTTATAAAACAAATTATTTACCAGCAAATCAACAGTATTTTAATAAAAAATATTAGCTTTATGGTCGGTACACTTCTTGTAATTGAATAATAGCGTTTTCCACTTCATTTTTTATGATTTCTTGTAGCCAATTTGTTTATTTGTTTCGATTTTAATTATCTTAATTCTGGTCGGAATTATCTAAGAAATTATCTTTAATCCTGGCCGAAATTGTTTTAGCCTTCAAGTAGCACAAACGTTAATGACACGTGATTATAACTTTGTTAAATTGAAGTTTCATCCTGGAACTTCTTTAATAGAAAACTCGTTCTAAATAAAGGATTCTCATCCAAATTTAATCCTGCCAAAAGTAATTGAGTTTGTGTCTTTTTTAACTCATTCCCTTATTTTAAAACCCTGTAAAATTTTGTAAAAACTATGATACATACATTTACGGAAATTTGTTATTAATTCTTTATAGTCCGCATCATAATATATATTATTGGATGATTAAACTAAATAATAGTCTAATAGCGGCACGTAGTGCCGCACTAGACTATTATATAGTTTAAATCATCCAATAATAATATTATCGGTTTGACGGGACCGTTCATGCAATTTTTATAATAAACTCCCGTTACTATCCAATAATTTTATTATTATGCTAATACATAGTAATATGAGATAACCGACCTAAATAACAATTATATAAATCTGCATGAATTTACGAGGATAACTGATAATAATTGTAATAGATTACTCTATATATTTAATTTGAATTGTGTACTAACGCGTAGCATGTCTCCGTTGGCTATCACACGATGAGCGTCCTTAACGTACAGTGGGGTGTACGATAACGTTAACTCTAGCGTTAATATCGTACACCCCCACTGTACATTAAAGTTATGATGTCATAATTTTATCACTGAGATTATGATAAATTTAAGTTTAATAAATTTATTTGAATCTACACAGTACAGCTTTCTTTCTAGAATATTATTTCTATGATCCCGATGCAAAGCAATGGGCCGTTGATAGTATTATGTTAATATGAAAAAAAACATTTTCAAAAAAGTTATTCCGATATTTCTTACATATTTATATTTTATTTTATATTTTCTGTTATTAAGAACCCCAAAAATAATCCGCACTATGGCGACTTTGATCAGAATTAAGCGGTCATTAGCCAACATTAGGTGCAAAAAAATAGGCGCTTACTGCAAAAATACGTCCTACCGATTTCGATTGCTGAAAGCAGAAGTCGATTTGAAAAAAAAGAGATTCAGTTATTATAGTGCCAAAATCACCAAACCAAACCGAATTGCAAAGCTGATCAATAATATGTTTTAATAAACATGAATTATACAGAAGGTTTACAACAATCCGAGATCCACCATTGTAGGATGGGGCTGCCGCCTGACTTTTTACGATCCATCTTCGTCTTTCCTCCAGGAAAAACTCCTTCTTTTCTAATATTAAAGTTATTTAGCATATGCTTATGCTGATAAAACTCGTCAAACTATGAAGAAATTAATTAGCAAAGTAGGTTGGAATGTGAATCTTCCGAAATGATATGAAAGTATACAAAAATCCATAATTCATTCATATATCATGCGGATACATGAATGAAATCATAATTACCTGGATTTAAATTTTTTTAAATATTTGTCAGTAGTTAGAGTTAAATACTGTTAAAATTAGTATTAGGTATATGAATGGTTCTATCCGTTCGGATATATTGTATGTGTGAACGCGCACGTAAAAATAGAATACTTTTAAATAAAACTTCAGTACACATTTATTTGGAGAAGAAATAGAATGGTTGGAATTATACATACATATCCTGTTGTTAAAATATTTTTGTAAAATTATTATTATTTATCATAACTAATTTAAGAGATTTTATTTGTTTAACTGAAATGGGCATAATAGATACAATTAAAACACAATCGAAAGTATAAATATAAGAAATACTTTGCAGAAACTTTATAATTTTAATGATATCATTCAAATACCGAAAAATCATTTTAATATTATTTTATCTACACTATGATATTATAATAAATTTCATTTATTAAAATGATATTAAATTGATATCGATTATCAGAAGTAAAATTTACAGATAGGCTGATCATGTTCCGATTCTAAGCAAAACTGTCCGCAATTGGCGAAACGCTTCGCCAATTACTAAAATTGACACTTTAATTGATTATTTTACTCTCACGAAAGATGAGCCAATCCAGTGACTATCCTTGATAAAAATTGTAAATTTTACGTTATGACTTTCACGTAAAATTAACATTGTAGAGGTCGAAATTAACTAGCGAAATTATTAATTTGGGCGCAGTATTATATTTAATTTTAGTATATAAAAATTTTAGGTGTTTTGCATCCACGATGACGTTAAACTAGTTTGAATATCTTCATTGGTTAATTATTTTATATGGAGGTAATTGATGTCGTGCATCCTTGAAATGATCTACAAATCGTGACGAAGGGCAGTAGAAATTGAACATCTGAGATCCTGAAAAGGAGACTACTAATTTTATTGGTTTCTTGAATTTTGAATAGGAAATAATACTTTAATCGGTTCTTTAATGTTTAAAATGAGATTTAGAAATTTCTTGAAATTAATTTTTAGAATTTATTTTCTTTCTTGAACTTTTCATTTTATTATTAACTTTTTTTTTATTTGAAACTCGGGAATTGTTATAATTTTAATAAAAGATCTTTCTGTAACTTGTGGCAGCAAACGTCTTCATGACGGACACAAGTTCTACAACGTAAATACCTAAATCATTCGTCTAATGATTGATAACTTACAATTACATTAATTGCACCACAATAACCGTCCTATTTCAGTTTTAAATGTACTGCAATTTTACCATATCTATATTCTTGCAATATATTTTTTACAGGATAGGATTATTAATTAATACTTAGATAACGATTCTGATTGATCTGCTTACAAACTGAAAACTATATAATTTCTAAATATCATTTTTTTTTTGCAAATAAAACGCGAGAGATTTAAGATGATTTGTAAGATATTTTCTTTCTGAAAATCATTTTGGGTAATTTATACATTAATACCGATTTAAATACTGATTCTTATTCATATTTATTTATTAGAAACTCTATTACTAGCCTTTTATAATTTTATTCTTAAAAAAAGTAATTAATAAAATAAAGTAAAATAAAAACAACTATTATTAAGCTATTTTTATCTTTACTTCCTTTTTATATTATAATCAGTATAATATTTAAGCTTTACAGTGACTTATAATAAACTAATCATATAAAATAAACCACATGATCCAAATACTAGTATTTATAAAACTTTCTCACGTTCAAGGATTTTGTTATTAATAATTTTTTCTTATAAAGAAAGTTTACATTTAAGAAAATATTGTAAAATAGTTATACCTGTGCAACCTGAAAAAGCCAAGAAGCTCAAGGCTCGAAATTGAAACGTATTCAAATAACTCAAAAATATAACCAGGCTTCTTCTGTAACTCAAAGTCAAAAAAAATTCAAGTTATATTTTGAATACTAATACAAAACATACATATTAATATTATTAATCTATATAATTTTTATTCTTGCAGAATCAAATGATAAAAACATTCTAACAGAAAAAAATTTCAATTGAATGTGGAGCTTAATGACAACCTTACAATAAAATATTGAACCAGTTGAAAATTTAAATAATACATCATTTTCTAACGAAGTTCTTTCTGCCCACAATGATTTTTCAGATACTGATATTGATATGAATAAAGGAGATTGTCAGTAAAAAAAATAAAGAAAAAAGATGATATTCAAGATATATTATTATAATATTATCAATATTTTTATTTTTATACAATAATTATTTGCGTTCATTTTAGAGCCAATTATCTTTGATCGTTAAAGAAGCTGCTATAAAAGCTGAACAAATTGCAAAGGAAGCACTAATTATATGTGAAAGAAATAAAACACGCAAGTTAAAATCAATGAACAAGTAGGCTAAAACATAACAAGATTCATGGTAGCAGGTAATAATAACAAAACTTATTCTATTAGAACGCAAAATCACATGATAAACGTTATAATTTAAATTGCATATTAATTTCATTACTAGAACCTGTTATACCTACAAATTCTGAAAGGTATGAAGTTAATTGCATTATCGCCACACCCGTGGGTTCATTACTGAAAAATAAAGAATGTCGTGTATAAGAAGATTCTAAAACCTACATAGAAATTATAACGGAAGTATTTCCTAAAGGTTCTCTTTCAAATGACAGTTGTTGAGTCCTCATAGTGGTACAGTGGAGATGAATGAAAAATTGTGTCACCAAAAATGTTAATTTATCTATATTTTATATTTCACATATTAATTTTACTAATACTGCTCTTTAAGGTAAATATTTTTATTATATATTAATATTCTGTACTTTATATTAAAATAATAAACTAACTGATTTTATTTTATAAAATTTAGAAATAAAATAATATCAATTATTATTTAATTTTATTTATAAATTACAGTATTATTTAGCTTTTATATATTATATATTAAAAATTAAAAATAATTTATGAAATTTAAAGAAATATATTATAAATTTTATGGCTGGGGTTATATTTTGGCCAAAATTGAGCATAATTCTGGGTAAAATTAAGCTGACAAAAAAAAAAATTTAGATTATTTTTTTTTTTTAAAAAAAAAAAAAAATAAAATAATAACAATAAATTACAATTGTTTTTTAGTTATTTCATTTAACTAACTTATTAAAGATAGTTAAGATCACAATCCCACAATTTTCACAAAAAAGAAAATACTATATAGACGTTTCTTGCTCGATGGGTGGTAGGGGTGGGTCGACACTGAGTATTGTACGAAGTGTGTATGTATATACAGTACATATATATATAATATATAAGATTTGTCTACGAGTGATTTCCTTTTTGGGATGCTGATCCTCTATATTTAGTACTGATTTACTAATTATTTACCAATTATGTAATATATTTTCTATTGTCTTACATTTGGACTTTTCCTTTTAATCGATCAACAAATCCCTTTTAGCAGTGTAAAAATCATATAAAATTATGATGATCATTTCACCAATCACTAATATATTAGTGCGTGATGATCATCCAACAACTAAAATTACACAACACAATCGTGGGGTAATAAAATGATGTTTGTATAAATTTCAAAATTATCGTTATACAATAACCATACTTGTACCAACTATCTGTCTCAATATACCCAATTAAATGTATTACAGTAAATTTTCGATCTATATTTGTACATGATTCCCATTAGTGTTTCAACCCGTTTATCCGCAATCCGTATCCGTGGACGGATATCCGCAATTTACGGTTATCCGGATAGGATTTTTTAAACGGATACGGATGATAAACGGATACGGATGAGAAGATTGGAGGATATCCGTAACGGATCATCCGGATATTCGGTTCTTTGACAACCTGGCTTCGGAGACAATAGTTAGGTTAACTTTTTTTATTTCTTTTTTCGTTATTTTCGTTACTTTTTTTTGTTTCTTTCACTAATTTCGTTTTTCTTCTTTAGATCCTTCGGTTCTTCAGCCACTTAAACTTTAGAGATATCGTAGTAAATCTCCATATATCTAGATTATTAAAGAGTATCTGGATGGATCATGGATCCGTTAGGATATCCGGATAATCTTTAATCCGTCACTACGGATATCCGGATTGTATTTTATTAGACGGATCGGATTGACGGATAACGGATTATCCGCGGGTTGAAACACTAATTCCCATACAGTATGTTTTTCCGTAATTAAAATCTCGTACAATAATAGAAATTTTCTCGTTCTTTTTTTTTTCGTTTTAACACATAAATATAATGCTGCAATATTTACGCATAAATAAAGTTGTAAATAGCAAATAAAGCCAACACTTTGGAATAATAAAATTTGGCGATCAATATTATATAGACATTCTTTAAAATAAAAAATTTCATACAAAATAGTACAATAAAAAATTATATATTAATGATTAATACTAAATCCATTGCCGCTTCAATTATCCAAGGCATACTACCAAGAGAAATATCGTGTTTAACATACTTCCCAAGTTATTTGATACTAGATGGTGGTGGAACATTAGGTTTCGGCTTCGAAACGCTACAGGCACATGTAATACTACAGTAACCTTGTTTATTTCCAAAATTTAAAATGTGGAACAATGATACTTTTCATTTTACTGTTCCCTTTTTCGTTTAGCACCCAGATAAAAATGCTGTCATACGGTTGGAATATATTTGTCATGTAAAATACGGATAACAGATATAATTTGTGATTATAATAATAAATAAAAATTTTATATATATAGTCTCCAAAAATGTACCTGGAATAGATAGTATCTAAAAGTGTTTTCTTTTTTTTTTTAAATAGTAACGCATTTTTATTAATTATATGATTAAAATAAAATTTTACATAATTAATTATAAAAATACTTAGAGCAAAAATTCCAAAGGAATTTAAGGAATTTAAACCCTATAACTAAGTATTCTGAACCGCTGTAATAAAGAATAAAAGAAAATTAGTCTATTCTAATCAAAGTAAAATTATTTATTGTAAAAATTTTATAATTAAAACTACGCAAAATTACTATTTTAAATTCTAGGACAATATAAATCAATCACTTCACTTGTTTTAACCGTTAAATCCCACGTATTTTTTAAATTCTAAAAGTGTTTTCATAAAAAGCTTTAAATAAATTTCCGAATAAGGGAAAATATTGGAAGTTTTTTAATAGTTTATTTTTTTTTCTTTCTTTTATTTTTTTGTGAAGATAATAACCGAGAAAGATCCACAATTCAACTTCAATAATCCTTTTCTTATTAGATGTAATATTTACATTTATTTAATGTATAAGAATCACACTATAAAAATTAAAGAAGTTCCGCACAATGGAAAGCCGATAACTAAAATTGAAATTTCTCCACAGTCAAGATACATCGTGACATATAGTCAAGAAGACAAATCTTTTGTTGGATGGTATAGTAAAGCATGTAAAGTAATCCGAAAGAAAGATTATTTTGTCGAATATATTAAGAATAATATAAACTCTCGTATCGGATTGTTATTGGGTACTACTATCAAAGATAACCAAGACGACGAGCTTAACGATGATAATGATGATGATTCAGGACCGCTTATCGTTGACGACAAAGTCCAACCATATAATTTAGATTTAGATATTTCGGATTATAAGGTCTCTGATAATAAGATTATAATGTATGAAGGTAATGATGAATTAGGTAAATTATTCTTCAAATTGTATAGCAATATTTAAAAAAGTTTTATTCCGTTGATAAGAAAATTTATTCTTTTCTGTAGCAATTATCTATGATATGAAAAATAAAAAGAAAATTACTCTCAATTCAAGTTTAAAAAAATATACTGATGATGAATATAAATTTCATTTCCCATATTACAAGTTTACAAATTTTCTTACAAGTGGAGATTTAGCTACTTATAATGTTATTGAAAGTAAAGGATTTGAGAACCAGTTGATAAGCAGAAAGTCAGTTATTTTAATTTATTCTTCGAATAATATTAAAGATAATAGCTGGAAATGCAAAACTACACATGAACTCGATGACATGAACACAATGGAAATTAATTTTGGCGGAATAACTAATGACAGGTTATGGATGTTATCAAAAAATATCATATTAATATTAGATTTATTTACATTCCAATATCGGAAAATTCCACTCGAGATAAAGGTATGTATAATTGTATAATTTTAGTATTTTAATATCAATATTATATTAACTTTAGTATTAATTCTCAATATTTATTCTTTTTAATTATTATTTATAGGGAAATGTAGATAATAAAATGATAGAATTAAAATTTTTTAAATCGTTAATGGTTATAAGTATTGAAGGCGTACATTTTATTTATTCTGATAGAATGGATTTTATAATTAAAATTATTGTAAGATCAAATCTAGAAAATTCGATAAAATACAATACCTTGATAAAATATTTTCTTGAGACTAATGGTAATTCTAATTACTTTGATTACTTTAATAATATTCAATTTAGACTTAATGATCAAAAGGTATTTGGAATATTCTATAAGAGACCATGGATGATTAATATAAAAAAGTGCGACTTAGAAACTTATATAATTAATAACAACTATATTGATTCCGAAGAAATTAATAATACCAAAGAATCAATCAATGAAAACATCTTTTATAATATAGGAAAACAATTTACTGTAACAAAAGATAAATATGAGTTTATAAAAAAGTACATTATACCAAACTTAATAAACTCAAATGAATATCAAAGTAGATATGATATGAGATTAACAAGAAAACATGATGAATTTATTTTAGAAGCTTTTTTAAATAATAATCAAAATGAAACTGTATCTTCATATAAGATTGAATATTCTAAAAATTGGAAGTATACAAAAAATAATAATGCTTATATTTTATTTGATGATACAGAGTTACATATTTATACTTTCAATATAGAATTTAATAAGATTGAGTTGCAATTTTGTTACAATATTAAATTCCTTAAATATGCAATTAAGTTTTACAATAATAAACCAGATGCTTTAGTAATTGAGGAAATCAAAGAATTAGCTCAACCCACAGATAATGATGGATTAAAAAAACAATGGATTCTTCATGCAATAAGTCAAAAATACTTTCTAGTGTATTATGGAGAGAAACTATTGAAATCGGCAATAAAACAACATAATATAGAGTTAATTGAATCAATCTATAACAAAACTCTTGAAAATTTCAAGGAAGATCCGAATAATAATATTTACATACTATCCCTGTTAGGTAAGAATATGCCATATTTAAATCAAAATTATTCTGAATTCTTATCAAAATACTATGATGAAATGAATTTGTTTGCAGATTCTTCAAATTCAAACATGATTTATAATGACCTTCAACATCTTTATTCTTATTGTAATGAATTAAATATACTTAAATATACATTCAAATATTATTTTCTTCATAAATTATATATCTTGACTTTTCTTTATCCATTGCAATTATTTTCGAAGTTGTCAAAATTTTTGAAATCAAAATTATATCAACTAGTAATATTTTTTATTATTTTATTATACCTTTATGATAGTTTTGAAAATATTATGGAGAACTCTAGCGCTTACTACGACATAAAATTCTATAAACGCTACATACTAGATGCTATCACTATTATTATTCTATTATTCAGAAAATATTGGAAATCACGCCCACAATTAGTGTTTCTGTTTTATACAGCCTTTATAGTATCTTTTTTTTTCAATCCTGGAACTGTTATGATTTTATTCTTCAGGAAATATTTGAAATCACAGACTCAATTAATATATATGGCATGTATTTCTCAAACTTTTGGTTCCACATCAGTAGATATTATGATTATAATAAGTATATTCTCTAGAAAATACTATAAATCAAATCCAATATTAGTATTTCTTATGTATATTGTCGGTATTCTTAGCATAATTGTGTACATTGTCATTTATGATCTTTTATATGAAATTCTTACGATTATTTCAGTTCTTATGATTAATACTTTTATAAAATATATTGAATTATTTATATTTCAAATAGTATTTCTAATATTAACAATTAGTAGTTATGTTTGCTTATCATTAGCTACTTTTAAAGTAGATACTTCAAAAATTAGTCTTGACTCATTTATTTTATTATTAAATTTTACTCCTGCATTTGGAATTCTCATAATCTTCTTATGCTTCGTTATTTGTTCCCATATCTTTAACGAACAAAAAACAAAACCAAAACTTACATTTTTAGTTCCATTCCCTAGTTATGTAACATACCCAAAAGATTATAATTTTCTTAAAGAATTATTAATCAAACCTCAATCAAGTTCTTTTTCAAAAACACAAAATAATGATCTTTATAAAACTTGGAATGGTGAAGCTATTATTAATTTTAAATGGAGAGTGTTTGGTAGATATTATTATGCTGGAATCTGGATTTTATTCATAATTTACCTTACATGTTTTACATTAGCATCAATCCCTTATGATATTTTTAATGAGGAAGATAGAAAAAAGCTTTTCTTATTTTCAATTATTCTTGGATTTATTCACTTATTATTTGAAGTTCGTCAATTTATTTGGAGCCCATTTAGATGGATATCTGATATATGGAATTTATTTGGTAATTAAATTTTTTTAGTAAAGCTTTTTTAAAAAATAAAAATTTGATACTTATTCATGATTTAATTTATATAGATCTTAGTGCATATCTTGTACCTGTTATAACTTCTATATACTGTTATATGAATGGAAAAGACATAGACTATACAAAAGCAATTTCAGTTTCTTGTCTTTTGCTTGATATAAAATTTCTACTATTCTTCAGAGCATTTGAATCTTTTGGAATCTATTTTGCTATTATAATAGGTGTTGCTAAAAGAATTATTTCTTTTCTTTTTATTATACTTATTATTTTACTTGGTTTTGCACATGCATTTTTCATATTGCTAGAACCAAAATCAAATTTTTCAAAAAGTGAATGGGGAGACTTAAATGATTCTAATAATCCTTGGGCACTTACAAAAAAATATCATCAAGTAACAGAAGATGGAAATATGTCTAAAAATGCAACTCTGATTGAAGAACCTGATAAATCTACCAATTTATTTTCTAGCTATCCCAATTCAATTCTCTCCATGTATTTATTTCTTACAGGTAATGTTCTAAAAGTTAATAAAACCATTAATCTACTATTAACAATATTTATGAATTATATTTAATAGGAGATAGAAACTCTTTATCGGCATGGTCACCAGATGATAATCCATTAATGATAATATTGATGATAATTTTTTCATTTGTTATTGTTGTGTACCTTATGAATTTGTTCATTGGATTATTGAATATGGCTATTGAAGCAGATAATGATCGAGCGTCTTATTTAGCACAAAAAGCATTGGTTAGTGATGATTATAATTAATCTTAACTGAAGATCTAAGATTTAACTTAATTATTTTTTATAGATTCTTAGAGAAATTGAATTATTTTATTTATTTCCGCACCAAAGACGTTGGAAAACTTGGTTCCCTGATATTATGTAATTATTTTCTTTCTACTTTTTATTAAAGATTGTTGCTAAATTCCTTTATTTTATTTTACAGTTATTACTATGCAGACGCTGATAAACTCGTTAAGGTTAATGAAAGAAAGAATTTTTAAGATTAACTTTTGGAAATTAAAAATAGAGTTAGGATTGGGATTGCTTATGACTAAAGTCATTATTAGAGAAAATATGAAACTTCTTATCCCAAAATTTTTTCTTATTTAATATTAATTAAAATTGGTTTTTTAGATGAATTTACTTTTTTTATTTTCTTTATATTATAAATAAATTTTATTATTTCATCTTTTTTTAACTATATAGCGTTTCGCAAGCATAAAAAAAAAAGAATTAAACCAATAAAGTTTGGTGGCTATTAGCGTGCTATTTTTAAAAATTCATTCGAAAGTCTAATGCATCACGTGTAGTCTATTTGATTGGCCATGTCACGATTGTCACGTGCCTAAGAATTCCGATCTCTCGCAGAGAGCTTTATTTTTGGATTAATTTTTCATTTCATATTAATAAATTTGTAAAATAAAAAAAGAATACTTATAAAGATCTATGTAGAATAAACTTTGTATTTTCATATTTTGCAGACATCTTTATTTAGATTATATATTAAGTAACTTTTTTTTATTATTTAAGGATATTTTATTTATTTGATACGTAAAATTACTTTCTTTTTTTGTAAAATGAGATTTTTCAATTTTTTTTTCTTTATTAGTTATTAGGGATGCTCATAGTTCGAACCGAACCGGTTCGGTTCATAGGCGGTTCGGCTCGGTTTGGTTCGTGAGTGAACCGGGTGAACCATCGACTCACGGCTAAATTCTGTAATTCTGGCCGGAGTTAACTAATGTCACGTGATGTTATAATAATTTCCAAAAAGGAAATTTTGTTTCTTACAAAAACCGATAGCGTGTTACACAAACATTCCAAAAATGGCGTGTCCCGTGATTTACAGATAATTTCGGTAGCTTTGGCCAAATTTCGGAAGTTTCGGCTAAGTTTTGGTAATTTCGGCCAGTTTCGGAAGTTTCGACCAGAGTTTCAGCCAAGTGTTTTATTTTTGGAAATCTAAAATTAGCTTTGGTAAGTAATATTAGATTTTGGCTATCATTAATTATATGATCTAAAATGCTACAAAAAATCAATTGAGTCGATGGTTCACCCGGTTCACTCGCGAACTGAACCAAACCGAACTGCCTATGAACCGGTTCAGGTTCGAGTCATTGGTTAGTGAACCGTGATCATCCCTAATTGCTGATAATT
>QZLH01001525.1:0-28887 GCA_003833135.1 Oehlia diaphana
TAGTGATGCCTGCCTAAATTGTTTTTGCAATGACTAAATATTTCGTCAAATTTTATGTTTGACTAAATATTTGACTAAATCTAAATTAATGACTAAATTCTTAGTGATGATTAAATTTTAATTAAAATTAAATTTTTTATTAAACTACTAAAATTATATATTTTTATTATTTAGCTTTAATTTTTTCTATTAAATTTATATAAACAATATATAAAATTATATTATATATATAATTGTTTTATAAATTTCTTTAAAAAATATTGTATTTTAATATAAATTCATATATAATAATTTTATAAGTATTATAATTATTATAATTAAAAATCTATGAAAATCCATGGAAAATCCATGGAAATACTATGGAATATTGAATTTCGGCATTTCGTCTTTTAATTTTAAATGTCTAAATTATTTCGGTTTAGTCAAATGACTAAATATTTCAGTTTCGCCCAGTATCTCTAACCCCAGATACTAAACAAAGCCTAAAAATTCCATTTTTTGCGAATATCTCATGATCTACTGGTCCAATTTAAATGATCTTTTTTTTATTTTGAGAGCTTAATGAGAGCTATCAAACAAAAAAATGATGGCTTAAATCTGATCACTGGATCACGAGATAATTGTAAAATATCCTTCAGGTATTATACAATTCTATAAAATTTTTCAAGGGGGGTACTATGCATAGGGGGTACTATGGTTTACGATATACAGTATTTACAGATATTTAAGATATTTATATTAGTGAAATAAAAATTTTTATAATTTAAGACTATTATAAATTTTATAAAAATAATACATTTATAGAAAAAATATGGAAGGATAAAACATATAGTAAAAACTAAGTTTGTATCAGAATCTCCAGTTTTATTCTACTTATAGTCAAAATTTAAAATCTTATGAATAATTATATATAGAATTTTAACACACTTTCAGAATCTTTAGAATAATAAACTTCAATAAATTTTATTATTTTTTGTTTATTATTACACTTGAAGTTTCACAGGTTGAAATG
Organism: Oehlia diaphana; assembly: GCA_003833135.1. NCBI lineage: Eukaryota > Fungi > Glomeromycota > Glomeromycetes > Glomerales > Glomeraceae > Oehlia > Oehlia diaphana. The sequence goes on from QZLH01001525.1 coordinate 1,013, forward strand.
TGAAAAATCAGGCATCAATTAGTCACCAATTGGTATTTTTGCCAAATACTGACACCAATTAGGCAGTTTGCTAACTTTTGATCCAGTGATCAGAAAAAATGAAATATAGTTCATTGGAATCATCTCAACAAGACGAATCTAATGGTAGTAAAATTGTATTTCTAGGATTAATAGTTAATAAAATATTAAATAAAATATAAATAGTATATTTTTATTTTTATATTTTACTTAATATTTTACCAGGTATTAATCCTAGAAATACAATTTTACTACCATTAGATTCGCCTTGTTGAGATGATTTCAATGAACTATATTTCATTCTTTTCTGATCACTGGATTAAAAGTTAGCAAACTGCCTGACTGGTAACAATATTTGGCGAAAATGCTAATCAGTCACCAATCAGTCACCAATCAGTCACCAATCAGTTACCAATCAGCTACCTATTGGTGTCCGATTGGTAACTGATTGATGCCTGATTCTTCACATTTCGACTTGTGTTTCTTAGTATTTTCAATTTAAAATTATTAATGGATTTAATTAAATTTGTACAGAAAGTATGATTTATAATGTGATATTATCATAACACTTTTGTAAAGCTATAACATATTCAGTTTAATAGAAGTTATATTAATAATATAAAAATTTTTAAAAATCTAAAACATCAATCACAAATTATAGCACAAGTCAAGAAACTAATTAGAATTTTAAATAGATCAGGTCAGATCAGATTAATTGAAAAACTTGATATAAAATTTTTTTTTTAAGTTAGGCCAGGTCAGGTTATATCAGATAGAGTTCTGAATAGGTTGACCAAATTCAGGTAACCTGACAGGTTGACCTGAATTTATCAGGTCAAGTTTAGCAATTTCAATTCAGTTTTAGTTCAGGTTGTAACATCAATATAACCTAAATGACCTGTTAACCTGAAACTATGATTTTATATAAGTGAGTTATAGTATCATAATTCACTTTTTATATTGATTTTATATAATAAAAGTGAGTTGCAATATCAGAATTCACATTTTTATATTGATTTTATATATGAAAAGTGAATCGATATTAGAATTCACATTTTTATATAAAAAAAGTTAGTTGCGGTATTGCAATTCATCTTTTTATACATTTTAATATAAAAAAATGGATTGCAATATTTCAAAAAAGAATTTTTGCACCATTTTTTTTGATATTTTAATAAAAATCCTGAAAATTTTCAGGTTTCAGTTCAGGTCAGATTAAACAGATAACCTGATATAACCTGACCTGACCTGACCTGAAAAAAAATTTCAGGTTAAATTTAACAATTAACCTGACCTGACCTGACCCATTCAGAACTCTAACTTTATAAATCTGATATCATAGCAAATTAAAGTGCTAATTATTAAAATATAATATAAAAATTAAGTTTATTCTTACTTTTTGTTAAAAGTCTGGTAAAATTTTTGAGCACTAGAAATAACTTACTTATAGGCTTAAAGAAAAAAAATGCTTTATTTTTAACATTACGAATAATGAATTTTTACTTTTACTCATAGGAAAGTTATTTCTAATAATTGAAAATTTTACCAGACTTCTAGTAAAAAGTTAGCCAAATAGTATAATTTTATGTTAATTGTTTTAGTTTTATATTGTTTTTTAAATATTAATACTTAATTTTACCACATTTTCAGATTCTATACTATTATATATTATAATTTATAACTTAACTCCAATTTTTACTCTACTTTTTATGTGGATTACAAATTAATTGCAATATTATTCTATTTTATACTAAATTTTTCTATATATTTTAAGTAAATATTAGATATTTAATATACAGTTAGCTAGCTTTAAGTTTTTAACTATTATATTATTTATTAAAATATTATTTATTTTATATATATATATATATATATATATATATATATCATTTTTTTATTATAGGATTACTACTAAAAATAACTATTTATAGGTTTGCTAAAGCAATTTTAATTATTGTAAAACTGAAATATAACTGAAGTTAAAGTTTGAATTTGTATTTATATAATTTGAATTGAATTTATATTTAAGTCAAAAATTTTTTAATATGAATTAGAACTAAAATTATATAGTTAATTAATAGTATTGGCTAAACCCTATTTGTAATTTTTGACAGTATTATACTTATTTAGTATTTCGCATATGTGATTCAATATGATTCATATAGGCTCATATAACATAAATAATATAGTTAAAGTATTATAAAAATTAGCGTAAAACAAATTTATCATATAAAAAATTGATTCAAATTCAATTTAAATTAACTTATGAGAAATAAATACTATACTTATTCTAGTTTAAGTAAAATTATGAATAGTTTTTTAACCTGCATTTTAATTTTTAATTCAAATTAATTTAAGATAAATTTAAATACTTTTTGAATCAAAAAATTTTTGACTCATTTTATTCAAGTTGATTATTTTAACTTAAGTTCAAATTTTAGCAATATTTGCTTCTTTTTTTACTTTATATATACTTATTTTTATATAAAATAATAATATTATTATAACTGAAATATCAAGTAATTATTATTAATTTTTATTAAATCTAATAATAAAAAAAATAAGATAATTAGTAAATATTCATATTTATATTCTAACAATTTTAAAAGAATTTGTATTAGATCAAAAAATACCATTTTTATTGAAAAGTTAAAATTAATTGCAGTAAATTTATTCTATTACTTATAATTAATGTCTATTACATTTTAGAAGTTATTATATTACCTAATACTATACTAAATTCATTAAAATTTTTAAATTTATTTTTTCATTAAATTTTATATGCTATTTAATAAACTAGTTTACAATTCTGCAGATTTTTTCTGAATTTTTATAGAAAGATATTCAAGTTATTTTTATTAGATTTGTTTAACATATTATTTTATAAATTCAGTAATTTATATAAACTTTTTTAGATATATAAAGTTACTGGCAGAATTATTGAACTTAAATTTTTTTTGCTAAACTTAAATAAATAATATTATATATTAGTTAAAAACTAGTTAATATAATATCAATATTTAATATACTAATTTAATTAAATTTTATATCTTATAAAATAATATATTTTAAAGGAGTTAGGATATATACCATCTGGACAAAAGTATCTGGACACCTTTAAAATTTATTAATAAAACATATGAAAATTGCATTTTTTTAAATCCTTGTATCAGTATATTTTTATAATATAATTACTATTAAATTTTAATATTCATGAAGCTAATTGGTTAAATATTTTGAAAAAAGGTTTCAAAAATTTCAAGTTTATTTCCATAGTAAAGTAGTAATAGTAGTATATATATTGTATATAAAATTTATATATAAATTATTAATAAAAGTTCATTTATAGTTTAAATTTATCTATGAAATTATCATAGAAACTCTGCATATTTTGATATTATTTTATTAAAAACTATAATTACTTAGTTTTCAAAATTATACATTTTCATAAAAAATCATATGATATTTGATGATTAAAAAAGATTTCAAAAAAAGTATTTTTATTATATTTAATTAATAAATTTTAAAGGTATCTGAATATTTTTGTCCTGGTGGTGTATATAATTAATTAAAATTTAATTGTAATTTTAATAAATATTTTTTTTTTTTTATTTCTTTTTAATTATATATCTTTTAGTAGTAATTCTGAATTAATAAAGGATTTTACTTATTTTTAATACAAGTTATAATAAATGTAAAATAAATTTTATATGTAAATATTTTAATGGAAAAAAATTAAAAAATTCATTTTGCATTATTTTGTGATCCAGTAATTAGATTTTGATGATTCTTTATGTTAATTTATAGTTCTTGTTATCCTCTTTAAATAAAAAATATCTTTAAAATTGGACTAGTACATCATGAGATAAACGCAAAAAACCATTTTTTAGAACATACTGTATGACATCTGAATTGTATTCAATTTCAAAGATTTTTTTATTTTAAAGAAAGTGCTGAAGGTTATAAAATAATTAAAATTTCATCAAAATCTAATTACTAGATTACAAGATAATTCTTTTAATTTTTTGCTCTGAATTTAATTAGTAGCTAAAAAAAAAATATATTATATTACTATGCTTTTTTTTTTTAGAAATAGAATTTGCAATAAAAGTAGAAATTTATAAATTATACTAATATATTTTAATAAAAAAAATAAAAAAAAATATGGCAATTAAGAAAAACTATATTTTATTTACTAATAAAAATTTTTTTAATTTATATTGGATATTTTGTAATCCCTTTTTCTTTTATTTTTTCTTTTTCTTTTCATTTTTTCTCTTTTCCTTTTCTGTTTTTTTATAATTTTACAAAAAAAATTATGTAAATAAATATAATTTATAATTTTTATCTATTTTACAAATTTATTTAAAGCATTAAAGTTGGTTTTAATTATCAATCTTTTTTTATTAAATAATTAGTATAGAATAATATATTTAGTTTTAAATTATTTTATTAAATAAAAAAATTTTATATATTATTATTTTTATTAGGTATAGATTTTTTAAAGTTGAAAAATTTTATATGAATTATTACTTTAATTGCTTATTTTATTATTTTTTGTAATTTTAATATTTTTTAATGTATTTATATTAAATAAAATATTTTAGTAATTATTATTAATAAATAAAAAAAAACTACTATAAATTTTATATTAGTAAATTGTAATAAAAGAGAATAATTATTATAGGTATATTAGCAAGTGAATTTAAGTTAAATAAGAAATTTTTGGTAAATGAATTAGGCTTATACTAGAATAAATGAATTAAATTACAAATGTTGTAATGTATGTAATAAATCTAGGGCAATATATTTTTGGCTTTATTTTAACCCAAATTTTTTAATTTTAATAATAATATAAATTCGCAAAAATAATCAAAATAGTTCAAAAGTTCAAATTCTATTTTTATTCTTAAATATAATTATATAATTTTATATACTCCATGTAATCATTTGATTATGATATATTTTAAATAACCGGAATCAAAAACTTTTCCGGTTTTACAAGACATCTTCGGAAAATTTAGGATAGATTTTATGCTCTGGTTATTATTAATATAAAATTTTATAGAATGCAAACTCCCTGAAAGGAATTGTTTTTCATCTGTAGATCCGTGTTTTATATTCAGGGTTCTTTCACGGAATTGTCATACCAGAATATATATATACATACAATTCCTTGTTGCATGAAAATAAATGAATAACGTGATGTTTTATATGTTTTTTTAGGCAAAAAAACTGCAATTTTAATTTATTATACACTTTATTTGGAAATTAAAGAAAATAAAATGTTACACGAATTATATTCTATATATCTATATATCTATGGCTCTATGCCGATGAATGAATAAATGAATTTCTATAAATATATCATTTAACATTATTGTTAAAATTCTAATTAAAAATTCTCTTAATATTAGTAATACAGTAATATATATAATAAGAAAAGGTTTTTATATAATGAACGTCATAATTCTGCTGTGAATTTTCTTTTGTTATTACCAGCGCAGCATTTTTTTTAGATTGTTTTTATATCTATATTAATTCTAATAGAAAATCTAATTTTTCGAATTCTTCACGAAAATGAACATCAGCGTCTCTCCAAGTCTTAGCGGCAGTACAAGCCAAATCAATATCTAATTCGGGATAATGGTTAAGAACTTCATCTTTTATCAACTCAAAGTATAAATTAAATGCCCCTTCAATTTTCTTTGGTTTCTCATCATTTATTGAGTATCTATTTAATAAGGATTGCATTTTGTTTAATGGCGGGATGTTAATGGTGATTATTATTCCATTTGAAAACATTAGATCAGCTTTATGATCTTTATTATCGTAAGTTGATGGAGGATATTTGAAGTGATTGTTTATTAATGTATTAAGATACTCTAAAATCGTATTCATCTTGACGTTCATATTTTATAAACGAGGGACATATTAAGGATAGATTAAAGTACAAATTATGCATCTTGTTAAAGTTATGCACAATTCAAAATTATTTTGAATGAGATTTTCAAAGAAAAATTATTTACTTAGAGTTGTTTAGAAATGAAATATCATTTCATTAAAAATTTTTGTATTGCTATTATTAATAAACGGAAGGAATGTATATTGAGTTCAAATTAATTAATTAACGATAAAAAAAAAAAGAATTGAAAAAAGCTTGTATTTATAGTTTTTGCTTCATTCAATAAATAAATATGGAAATTTAAATTCATGATGTAAATTCATTATTTCATAGAAAACCGAGGTTTCGTCATAGACATTTCTTGGAAAAATATTTATATTAATGTGAAAAAGCTCATAATGCATATTAATCTATTGTTTTTTAGAATTAGAAGATAAAAAAATGAATCACGAGTGGGAACGAATAATCGCATGACTAAATTTTTATGTTACGTAATAAAAGAAAAAGCGTTCCGAAAACCGGAATTATGGAATGCGATTTACTGCGATTTTCTTAGGATTTCTATTTAAAGCATTCTGTATGTTAAGTTAACTCTGCTTATAAATACCATAGAAATTCCTGAATCACTTTGTTTTTACGTTTCGACTAATATATTATGAACATTAGTCAATTGAGAAGACTGTCCCAAACAAAGAACACCGATCTTTCATTTACTATATATATATGTGCACATAATAATATTTTGCTTTAATAGGTTATAATTATCTACATAAAGTATTTATACCCAACTTTGCCAGCCAACCCACATAGAACCTAACACATATGGATCTGTAGCTAAATCAATCAAGCATTCAACTTGCTCTTTAACACTAAAACACTTTTGGCATGCCCTAGTTCTGATATTATGATTTGGGTCCCCTTTAGCAATATTAATAATCGGAAAAAACCAAGGTTTATTTGAATGGCCAGCTTTCAATTCGTCACAAGTGATATCTATAGGAAATTAGAATGTTAAGGATAGGATATGATGTAATAAAGACTAATTGTATAAAAAATTATATATATAAAGGATACAGGCTGGATTTTCGAGCTCAAGCTTGCGTCGGGCAATATCTAATTTCTGTCGTGGATACCATTCCACGGTTTGCAAATTCTCTTCACCAATTTCATTACTATTCCGATTTTCTAATTTAAGAAAAGTTTAGTAATTGAGTGTATCATTATGATTAAATGATTTATTTAAATAACCTACTTTGATTGTTTGCACGAGTTAGCCAATCCAACAATGGTTCTTTGACAAAGATGTCCATTGCATTTAATAAGATATCTTTGTTTGCTTGCATTACTGTAAATGAAAAAATTCATTATGTAAACAATATTAGAAAATTCAAAAATTTCCATTTTAGGATTACCCACTCTGCAATATTTTAATCATCGGGTACTCTAAAAGCCCTCTAGACCCAAGAGGTTCCATTAATGTTTCTATCTGCCTGGTGAGTCTGAAGGGTATTAATTCTGGAACTTCTAATGTTTCTGTCGCTGACCCAAACGCATGACCGAAATCAATAGATATCAATGATCCCCTAAAAATAGAATCAAATCAAGTTATTTAAATTATGTGAGTAGTAGTAATATAAGAATTATTGTAATCTTACTTCGTCATATCAATTAAGAAATTCTCTAAATGCCGATCTCCAATACCAATAAGATATCCACATATGTTGATTGCTGCATGACACTTTACAAACTCGGATCGAATCGATAAATGTGCTTCAGGGGAAGCAGCAAGCTTATATAGTGCCCTTTTTAACAAATCATTATTAATGTCTCTCTGCAGGTCTTTAAAATGTCGAACCACAGCATCACGCTCTACTTTCATAAATATATTATGATAGTCTATTTCAAATAAAAAGTAGGAAAATTTGAAAGTTAAAGTATTATTGAATATAAAATTCACAATACACTTAAATATGAATTTCATACTTTGGTATTGTTGAACCCAACGCGAATGCATTGATTGTGCATCATCGAATACTCTAGAATCATCAAGTTCTCCTTCAATAAAATAACGCATGGTCTTTGTATTATTGATCCATTCTATTATTCCAAGACTACCCGTTATTGGAACAACCTATAAGTAAATAAAGGACCTTTTAATATTTAATAAATAAATACAAATATGTAACGTTAACTCGTAACCTTGTAAGTTCTTTGTGCTATATTACGCTGGGAACAGAAAGAATCCTTTTTCATTATTTCGTTCATAAGTGAAAATAATTGTTGGACTCTTTGATCTAATCTCAAATCTTCACCCCCCTTTTTTAAAAAAAAATCATGTTAAATAAAATTCATTAATAAGATTCATTTTTTTTAAATATCAAAACTATAATAGGAGAAAAACGAGAAAACGGTGATTATAAAAATAAGCTTACTTTCACAAGGAATGGATATTCGTTGCCATCTGTACCCAATATACTAATTCGTTTTGGTTTGCGTAATGAACGTAGAACCGAAATCTTGGGATCAAAACTCGAGATCTTGACGTGTTTACTTGGGTCAGGAATACATGATAATCCATCATATTGTCCCGGAATTTCAATTTCCTGTAAAAATATACATATAGACATTAAAATTGTGCGCAATCAATTACTAGAAAACATAAAGTTATAAAAATTCTGTGATATTAATACCTTTTCAATATTTGAGAAGGAATACTCAGCAAGCCAAGAAGAATAAGATTTCAATAACTTAGCACCCTCTTGTGCCCTTCTGTCTTGACGTTTAATATGTTTTATATAATAATCCCATATTTTTGGTTTAAAATCATTTGGTGACATTCTTGCTAATATTGAACCTTCACTTCCTATAAAATTTATAACATATCAATTACCTATATATACTTGTTTAAGAATTTAAAATTAGATCTTACCGCAAATATTAAACAAATATTCAGAATGCCGATTAGCAAATTCTTTAGGTAAGATATGTTAAGGAAATAATATATGGCATAATAATTGTCGTAACAATAACAAAATAATTAAAGGATATCAAAAATTCCATGATGAGGATTAGATTTTAGCAAAAATGAGCTCATTTTTTGAAAAGAGGTCTTTATTTCTTCTGCTTTGTCACCTGAACTATTCGCCTTAATCAACATCTAGATATTCGAAGAATTGGTCAAAATCAATATTTATACAATTCATATAATTTATACATACATAAACCGAATTGGCCCAATTACAAAAATGTATCTCAGAATCTGTAAGTCTACGGAGCTCAGTTACAAATATATCAGTAACATCACATTTGATCATTTGTTTTAGTTCCTGAACTTTTGATTTATTTTCTCGGACTAAAAAAGTACTTTCATCGAATTTATAATATTCGCTACTGATAGTAAGCGGATAATACAAGCTCCTAGGAAATTCTTCTGCAAGCTATTGTTTAAAAAATTATAGTAAATAAATTAAAATCGGAGCAATCTTAAAATATACTTATTTACACATACCTTAAATAATATTGGGAAAACACAATGAGCTATAGATTGATCTAAGATCGCAACAATTTGAGGAATCCATCGAATAAATTTCCATACAGACTCAACAGATTCCACCTAAGAGAATTTTATGAATACTATAATAAATAAGATAAGATAAGATATAAGGAAATTTACCTTCTCTTTAAATATTGATTGTGTATTATGATATTTTTCAATAATTTGAAGCAATCTTGGAAATAATTCAGTTGCTTCTTTCGAACCATTTTCCATTGCCTGTAATATGCTCTCTACTACATTAGAAGCATACTGCGCAGGATCAAATATAATTTGCTATAGAACAGATGAAAATAATTTTTAGATGGCGAAGAATCTGTGTAAAAACATCTTTAACATAGTTGAAAATATTATTTCATTATAATACCATTTGTTCCTCTGTAGAATCAAGTTTACGTAAAAAATAATCGCAGAATTTAGCAAACTTGACAAGGACTTTAGCATGCATTGTTGGCTATTTAACATAAAAAGGTATTGAATGTATTAGAAATATGAAAAAATTTAATAGCATTAAAGTAATTGTTTTTACCTTTAAAGTTGTTTCCTTCGATGCATTATTAAAAAGATCATATCCTTGCTCAATAAAATAATTTTTGTTATTTTTGATTTTGGACAAGCTTCTATTAGGTACCCTTTTATCTAATTCAGAAATTAGGAGTCCATATGTTTCACTTTCTACTATTCTCATCTTTATATCATTCTTAAGATCAGGAGACTGAAAAAAAAAAAACAGTATTTTAATTATCTAATAAAGTATATTAATCAAGTGTTATGTCTATACCTTTATTTTTTTAAATTCTTCTGATAATGCTAGTAATATTTCTGCCTTCCTTTCAGTATCAATCGTGTTTTGAGCTTCACGAAGATTCAGTTTAAATTGATAATAAGACAATCTCTTATCATCGATAAGTTTCAAATTTCTTATTTTACTTAAACAAACTCGAGCAACTTCAAAATTTCTTTGTATTCGTGCAGCTGATGACATTTTCAACAAACTTTGACTTTCCAATGAAACTTTCCTTCTATTAAACTAATAAAAAAAAATTTATAATCATTGATATAAGAGATAAAACATTAAAATAACAATTTGTAACTTACATGATTTACTTTTATTCTTTCGGACATTTCATTAAGGATAGATTGACGAGTTATCACAATATCATCCCATGTATTGGAAGAATCAAGAGTTTTTGAAGGAAATCTAAAATCGAAAAATCATGAAAAAACTAGCAAGTAAAATTTAATGTTAAAATTATTATTTTACCTCCTTTCCCAACGTGAGATTAATTTGTTCCAAATTTGATCCTTTTCAGAAGACTGGATAAGATTCAGAAATTCCTCTATTTCTACTATCTAAAAAAATTTGAATAATACTATTTTCTAGAAATCATTAATAATCAAATAATCATACAAATTATAGCAAAATTTACCTGCTGCAAAGAACTTAGTTTACCCAATCGAGTACCAATTGCCAATGGATGTAAAGTGGACCATGTGAATAAGAAATTATCAAGTGCTTTTCGAACATATAATCGGGCTTGTTCTAAATCCTTCTTCGTTACTGAACTCAATGCAAGTTCTAAAACAAAAATTATCTTTTGAGGTTTGTGTCACAAGCTATTATTTTCGACGAACATAATTACATACCGATTGGATATTGCGTAGTCAACAAAGATTTTTGATATTGATTACTTATAGCACTATTAATAAAATCAAAAAAGAGCTGACGATGTTCACTATTGTCATCACTATTATCATCACTGAGTGATAATTTAAAGAAGCTATGGATGAAATGTTGTAAATATATATCCTGAAAATTTTACATCAATTTTTAATTAATTAAATAATAAGTATAATATTCAATATTAAATATAAGAATTTCTCAAAACCTGTAATTCATCTTCCCATAAGTTACTTAATTGACCTTCAATATCAACAAGAACATTCTCTGCTAAGTCATCCCATTGACATAACTTTTCATAGCAATCAAAACGTCTTTCTTCCCACAAAGCAACCTATAAATTTAAGTTATTAAATATTAAATTCTATCAAAATAATATATTTATAATATTACAATAAACAAACCTCAATATCATCAACATCAGTTTCACTTTTTAACGCTTCTAAATAATATTTACATGCTAATGCATAATCTCCCAAAAGCTCAGCATTAAGGGCATCTATAAATCAAACCAAATTTATTATATTATCGCATGCTATATTAACAATTCTACTATGATTACTTACCTTTTGTAAGTTCACTGACAACTATTTTGCTTTCATAAATACTTTTGTAAACATCATGACCATCGATAGATTTATATAAATGACTCAATTCAATCCAAGGCCTTTTGCTTGAAGCGACAAGGCTGGAATTTGTAGTACGTAGTCTTTTTGATTCTAAATCAGAAATAGAAATAAATTTTTTTGTCGTCTATTATTATTCTAATGAAAAGAAACAAAAAAAACTAATTTACCTCTTTCTGAAGAAGTGTGTAACAATTGCCGTTCTATCAAAATAATTCCCAATGATTCCGTTGAACTTAAATTACATGCTTTACGAATCATATTGGGATCAATTTCGATATCATTGATTTCATAGCATATTCTTAAACAACTTCCAATAAATGGAGGGAAATTCATTGTGGTTTTGCTAAATATGTTCTGAATATGCTGGCCCATAACTTTTTTGTATTCATTTATCTCTTCTGACTACAATAAATACATATTATTTTGTTATATATTCAAACATAGTAAACATTCAATTGAGTAACCAGCTGATATTTTACCTGTATTTTATTGTCAAGTTGATTATATATTGAAACAAACAAGGATGTGAATAAAATTCGAGATATGTCTAAATCTCGCTGTGCCAATGTTTGCAATGGATTAATTAAATCTCCATGATTAATTTCAATATCAGGGAGTTCTCCTATTAAAATTTGATATTAATCACAACAAATAATAATGGATGAATAATGAAAAGTGAGGTTTCAAATAAAATTTATCACAGCCTAGCTTACCAACTCGATATTGACGTAACATTGAAATATTTTCCGGATATATGTTTTGACTAGTTCTGTATATTTCATCTTGCTTTTTTTGCGATGCCATAATTTGTTTAAAATCAAGTTGAGAATACGTTTTGAGGGATCGTCGACCGAATCTTTGATATTCTGAACTTCGTGCTGATCTATATAGAAAACATTTATAATTTTGACTGTGAATTATATTTAATAGTTCAGAACGAATAATTACCTGTGTGTACCGTCTTGATCTGTTTGATCACTTTTATAACTTTGGGTAAACGGTTGTGAAAATAACAAATTTGACTGTGTCAAAGAATAGCCAGCAACTTGAGAACCGAGTCCTGTATTTCCTGTTTAATTAAATGAATAATATATCCTATATAAAAAAGATTATTAAGAAACCATGCAAATGATTCTTGCCTGGATCAAGGGTCAAACTAAACGCAAAATCTTTATTCGTTGCTCGAACTAAACCCTCCTGCCTTTTAAAATTTCCCTGTAAATAATGAGCAAATAATTTTGTTAAATTATTGAAAAAAACAATCACGTTTTTTTTTCCTTTTACCTTTGGTTTGCTTGTTTGTGTATTTACGAATAAAGGAGTCATAGTATTATTTACTCTCCATGAAGTGTCAATGTCATCATAATTCTCATCAAATCTAGATTGCGGCAATGGTTGATCAAATATATGCTTATTATAATCAATACTTTTCTTGGATCCTTCAAGTAATAGGTAACAGGCATAATTAAGAAATAAATTCTCAGCCTCGGTATAATAAAAATTTCTAGTTTCATTAAAGATTATATTAGCATTAGGAGTAAACGTTTTTTCTTTCTTTCTTTTTTTAAAAAAAAATTTTTACAAGAGAGTATAATACAAACCCAATAAGCTCTCTTAGCTTAGTAAATGTATCATATGAAAGTTCTTCCTGTGCGTGCCAAAATTCAATTAATGCTTGCTGAATCGATTCATCTGTATCTATTAACCCTCGTAAAAGATTTATTTTCAATTTGTGTTTTATTTCATCATTTTCATTAATCTTATTATACATTTTGACCAAAATCGTGTAATAAGATTTCTAAATGCACATTTTCGCAAGTTAAGGATTCGTTAGAAATTATTAAATAAATTCATAATCCTTTTAATAAACATCAAGGATACTCTGCAATCATTATTAGGATGATCTTGAAAGCTTTCGACCAAACTTTCCAAATAATATTCAAATGCCGATGCATCAATCTCCTGAAGTACACCAGCTAATATTCTTAAGGCAAGCAACTGTTCATTTTCATCTCTTTTGGAATAATTTATAAAAGTTTTAAAAAATTAAGCTCAGCTAATATGAATTAATATGGAAAAGTACAATTACCTGTGTTTTAAAAAACCTAGAAGTCTATCCCTTTGCAAATTCGTAAGCAAATCTGGATCATGTCCTGCGCAAAATGAAATTATTTCTAAAGCTAATATCTTATTGTTTAGTAATCTTGGTAGAATGCCAAAGACATATTTTAGAAATCTAATAGCTACGTCGACATCGTGCATTGAGATATGGTGAATAACAGTAAGGAAGTTTTTCATGTCAGATTCATTAGATAATGATTGTTTATACATTCCAGATATCTATTCATAAATCAAATTATTAATTTATAATTAAAAAACTTAAAAATATTAGAAATCATTGAAATAAAATTACTTTTTGCAACATCGGATTTAATAAAGACGATAAGCCTTCTGAACAATGATATTTCCTTAAGTGTTTTACGGCCAAACCACAAACCTACATAATGATAAGTTAAATAAAACAAAAGTACAAAATTCTTTATGATATGATAAATTAATTTTTTTTCCAAACCTCAGCAGCTAACGCACGAACATTTGAATTGACATGGTTCAATAAATTATTTGTTAAATCTATATAGAATTTATCAGATGTTAAACCGCCCAAATCAAGTCCAACTTCGTCTTGAAACAAGGGCTTGTCATGAGCTAAGACTATTCCTAGTAATTGTAATCCCGTATAAACTTTGTCAACATTTCCTGTGGAATCGCTAATTAGTTCATGAATGACGCGCTGAAATTGACAGTATTTTTTAACGTTAAAAACGATATTAATATTATTGGAATATTAAATATGCTAGAAATTTTACCGTAGGTACAACAATTAATTCACTCCAAATTTCGAATATTGCCTTAATGATTATAATATTATTCCTAATGACAACGCGTGATTCATTATAAGAATTTTTCATCAAAAACTCCTGGAAATTTTATAAGGTAAAATCTTTAAAATTACAATGGAAAAAAAAAAATAGTTTAAAAGTAAACTAAGATTAATACCATCAATTCGTATAATAGAACTTTATCTTGATGAGATTCTAACTTAACGAAAGAACCCCAGACAGTAACAATCGCGCAAAGGTCCTAAATACAAATAATAAAAAAGTATAAATAACAATTATAAAAATTTAAGCTCAAATCGCAATTACCTGAATAAAATAGTTAATTCCTTCGCCATATGAGATTCCTTCAGTTATCAATTTTATAACAGGACGAATCCATGAAGAAGCATATTTTTCAAATGCTTCTGGAATATTAATTATAATTTTAGCGATAAATAACCGTATATTGATATGCGTATCATTTTCTACATGAATAAAAAACAATTTAGCAGAGTTCAAACTTGAAATTATTTAATCAATAATAATTTACCTTTATTTTCATTTCCTGTATTTGTAAATTTTTTATACATATCATTCATCCAGCCAGGCATTGACTCAACTGGATCTGCCGGTTTTGTTAATTGATTATGGAGTCGATCTATAACTTTAATAAGAATTTTCATACAAGGATGGCGATTAAACTCGTCAATCTCCAATTCAAGCCTAATAAATTGAAAGATAAAGATAAGTAACTCAAGTGACAAAAATTAATAATTAATAATTAGAATTTACTCTAATTTATTTTCAACTTGTTCGTCAATCTCCATTGGGATTGGATCCGAGTCTGATTCACTAACATTATCTTCAGATTCATCAGGGAATTCTTTAAAGAGGGCACCTCCCTATTTAACGAAGATTTTTCATTTGATCAGTTATCTATTATAAAAGGGTTCAAAAAGCACTCATATACGAACTCAACTTGGGTTACACTTGAATCTGCCAAATACTGCGACGCAATATATTTCAAACTACTTGATCTATATAGTAAATTAGGTTCAATGAGTATGAGAATATTTAAAAACAAATATAATTCGATTATTATAAATATCGCACAGTTTTGCTTCCTTGAAGGTTCTTCCAGATCTTGATTTAAGATCATCGACTTTTGATCTAAAAAACGGCTGATTCAATTCAACTTTTATTTTATAAGTCGTCTAAATATTTATTATAAGTTAGTTTTAAGTATGTAATAAGATACGAGAAATTTTGAAATACCTCTAAATCAATAATGTTTTCCCATAATAATTCGCCTTTGGAAATATTTTCGGCAAATAAAAATGCTTTATAGAATACTGGATTGTCTTGGGTACACAAAATTACAGCTGCCAAAGCATTATATGCCTCGCAACGGTAATGTAAATTAGCTTCAGACAATAATTTATTACCATTGTCGTCCTAATAAATTAAGATCATTAATTTTTTTTAAATTTAAAAAATTTTAGAATTTTACTTATGTTAAATTCTTACTTTATCAGCACGTGATTTAATCTTATGTGCTTTTTCCATTACTTTTCGTGTCAATTCCTTTGCTTTCAATGGTCTTGTTTGACAATAAGCTTTAACAATTTCGCCTTTTTCGGAATATACGTCTTCCACAGAAGCACGAAGATAAAGAATGTAAATTTTGTTAAAGATTTTAAGATTTAAAGCTAATAACATGCCTAAAAATCATTAATAATTAAAAAAAGGATATTTGCAAAAGAGCCAGTGATCCTGCCTTTTCGTTAAGACAATAAATTTTTTCATCAACATTTCTCGAGTATTTGTCACGTTCAAGAAGGTCAATAATTTCATTAATATGCTTCTTGAAAAAATCTAATACAAATATCTTCGGACCTTGCAGCAAAGGTGGTGACAAAATCATTTCAATAATGTTTCGTTGAAAGCTAATGTATGTTGGATTTGTAAAATATCTGTATGTATAAAATAAATTTATAATAAATTAAGAACTGATTTAAATCCATAAAAAAAGGTCAAAAAATCATAAAAAATACAATTACCCGTAAGCAATATCCATTGTATCGACATATTTAGAACGAGAAAGTTTTGATATAAATTCGCTAGCTTGTCGCTGAAATTCCTCTCCGTATACGTGGTCACTCTCGCGACAGAAAGTGGGAATCAAGATTTTAAATAAGCTCACATTTCTGGATCTCACCATCGCTTTAAGCATTTTATCAAGAACTGATAAATATTCATTTAGTCTATATATAAATTAGCAATAGTCATAAGTAAATGTAAATGTTAAATAAAAATTGTAATAAAATACGATAAAATACTTTTTAGTTCCAAATTTCGAATAATCCTTAGAATCAGTAGGTAATTGTTGATAAAGAATGAATTCAATAAAACTTTCAATCTAAAAAAATCAATAACAAATTATAATTTATTCTTAGATTACAAGAAATTATTTTAACCTTATGATTTCACCTTTTCTTTTGGAAGATCTGATTTGAAGTAAAAAGGTAGAAGATCCAAAGCTTCATTCTTGAACTCAAGTTCTACATGTCTATCAAGGAATGTTTCATAATCTTCACGAAATAGATTTTGGAATTCTCTCAACGAAAATCGTCTTAGTAAGTTCGGCTCCAGCATAAATAATCCATTCCATAATTTCAATAAATAATGTTGATCATAAGTACATATTTTCACGCTACATGTAATAAGAGAGTTAAAATTGATTATAAATATTAAAAAAAATGACTTTGCAATATATACTTACAAACTTTTAAGGAAATAGAACTCCGAAATCAACTATAATTAATTAAGAGTATAAATAGTTAACCATTAAAATAAAAAAAAACAAAATTCTTTAAGGACATTTTTGCACTCACATGATCCAAAAATACCAAGCTCTGTTGGGTGTCTTTCTTAGAGGTCAAATAATCAATTAGATTTAATATTATATCCTTAACTATATCAATATTCATTTGATCCCTAGTGAAATCACTAATATTCTCGTAGAAAATCTTAGCAAATTCTCTAAAGTTACGTGAAATATGTTCATTGATCTAATAATTAATAACTTTTGATTAGTTTTAAGATAAGATGAATTACAAAATAATGAAATAATGATGACATACAACCGAAGAAAATTTCTGGTAATAAATAGTTCCATTTTGATGATAGAAATTCGAGTTATTGCCAGGGAAGCCCTAAATCAACAGTTTCAATAATATAAAAAGAATTGTGAACGTTAAGTATATAGCATAAACAACAAAGACAGGTATATTACGTACGACTATATCACTAAGAAGCCATTGATTAATTGCACCATTATATTTACTAAGCGAAAGAGCAAATGATAATAACTCTCTAATAAGTTCAACCCATAGTGGATCTAAAACGTCACGAAGGTTATTAAATTTCTTCCAGATGGCTAAAATATAATTATATAATTTTGAACTAGTATTCATATATGCAGTCATTTCGTGCTCTAATAAATCTGGAAAAATCCCAGACGAGCTGAGAACCAAATATCCATGAGTAATTTGGATATAAAATGTAGGATCTACAATGAATCATTGTAACGTTAAATTCTTGAGAAATAAATAATTAGACACAACATGTTAAGTACCTGATTTATCTAATTCGATATTTAATAAATCGACTTCATCAGAAAATGCAATCTCTGCGAGCTCTTGCGCCAATTGTTTCAATTGAGTTTCATTATTAATAGACAACTCCTTAAACAAAGTAAATAAGGTTTCCACGTGTTTAATCAACTTTTGTTTGATTATGTTATCTGGAAATTGGTCCAATCCGATAATATTAGGATGCAGCAAACAATTTCCTAATAATTTGTAAAATCTCTTTCCAATAATATTGGAATTCCACAAAGGTGCTAGATTGTTTGGATCTGTCTCTTTGAATAGTACAATAATAAACCCTATTAAGTGTTCGATAATTTGAATTTTTCGTGTTAACCATTGTAATCTCTCTGCGGGAGTTAAAACATTTCCAGATCCCATAAGGTGTTCCTCTTCATCAATATCCATAGCATCAGGAACAAAGCGTTCAACGTCATTTTGTACTAAATTTTCCAAGAAATAGATGATTGCTTTACTTAACATAGTATCAGAGCTTGTGATTAAATCCAAAGGTGACACGAACTTTTCCTTCGTAAGCCATTTATAATTAGCTAAAACGGATAAAAGTTGCGAACACCAATCTTTTGTCTGTTGGGCAGCTAAGCTTTTATGTAACAAATTCGATGGATAAAGTTCTGAAGTTTTATAAAGATTTTCTAAAAACGTTGAATTTCTATCAAGTCTAGCTTTAACCCATCTAAAGCCTGTCTTAAAGTCTTAAATAAGAAGTAAAATCCCGTTAGAATAAATAATTAAAAAATAAACATATAAACATATTATATTTTAAAATATTACCTGGAAGTAATTTCACAAATTCACCAAATAATTCGCGACAAATACTTGAGTAATCTTGTTCTTTTTTGCCTGTCTCATTAAATAACCACTCAACCAAAGATGATAAGTTAGGACTGTCAAGATTAGTAAATTTCCTTCTCATGGAGGTCTCACTTAAAAATAAATTTGATTTTACAATAATTATTTTTTTTAGATGACGAATTGCTGAGATTGCTTGTTGACGCGTCCCTAAAGAATTAATGTAAATTTATATTTATTTATACATCACTTAATAAAATTTAATAGAATCTTACCCGTCGCAGACTGATCATTATCGGAAAGTCTTAGATTGACTAGCATCCAATACAGAAGTTCAAATGTAAACTGGTCAACTAGATATTCTTCTTCACGAAATATTCGATAAATTTTATTAATAGCAAGAGAAGCTCCAAGACGCTTTATATAATCAGGATGAGCACACAAACTATACAATCGCTTTAGTAACGATTTCATATTCATTGAACTTGCTTCTACCTGCTTTATTTAAAATAAAAAATTAGTTTAAATCTAATATAACGATATCAGAAATTCGATAGAAATGTTACAATACCGCTGACGATCGTTTAATCGACCATATTAAAAATTCATTCAGACATTCTGCACCGTAATCTCTCAGCGAACCCCAAGGATTACATATCGCGTCAATACAACATTGTAATAACGCAATGGTTTCTGGGTTCTCATATTGTGCATTATTTGTATACCAATGAATTAATTGAGCAACAAGTCGGCGAAAGATTTTTCGTGGTACAGGATCAGTATCAATTGCTAACCGCAGAAGGGCAGGAAATATTTTACGATATATGCGAACACTCTAAAAAATCGTTCATAAATATGAGTATCTAACTTATATCTCTTCTCTTTCCAGCAATTAGATGATACCTGCTGCTGTCCCGATAATTGAAATGCACTTTTTCCGATCATAACTATAACGATTGAATGCAATAATTCACAAGCAACGATTTTTGTTTTACGATCTGGTGCAGACTCTGCAAGTTCCACTATACGTGGTAAGAATTCGTCTACAAATTGAAACAAATTAATATAATATATGTATGTATATATATATTTTTTCAATTTAAAAATATTTTACCAAATAGAATTTCAACTTTAGTGTCAGGAAATGGAATATTGAATGATAAGCGTCTTTCAGGATCCCATGCAAGTAATTTATTATTTGATATCTTGGATCCTGCCGGATTCATTGCAGGACTTGACCGATATACCATATCATTGTTTACAATGTCTTCAAACACAAACTTGCTAACTCCGCCAAGTCTTCCTAGCAAACGAAGGACGCGCACTTGCAAATCGTGTAATCCTACATTTTTTTCTAATTGTCCAATCTTAATAGTATAATAATAAAAATCAATCAATAATTAAACCACGGCGAGCCTAACACATATATTATAAAATAGATATATACTCCAACGACAGTTTTGTAAGATTTTTTTTGCCCTTTAGATTTGACCCTTTCTTTCCTTGTCTGATCAAGTGATTTGAAATTTCCACGCCTATTACGTTGCGAATTTCGAATATGTGCGAATTCTTTAATAGGATTGTCATCTGAATCAGCCTTAACCAATAAATACTCATTAAAGAGAGGCAATATCTGTTCAAGCCATTTACTAATATCCTGAGGTCCCTGCAAATCCACTAGTTTCTCAATTGCATTTATACCAATAGTTGCAAGAGTTTGATAACTTAGCCCCATTTTTAATGAAATACATATTGGAGTTATAAGGTTTTGTATATTAATAAGTTCTCGCGGAATGGAAAGTACAAGACGTAAACATGATGCCAATAAATCATCTTTATATTGAGAAAGTCTAGCAGAAACTTCTTCAAAGAATTTAATGAAAAGAAAATAGCTCGCTCGTTGATCTGGTGACGCGGTCGTTGATAATTGATCCCGAGAACCTTGCATCGTGATATTCTAGTTTTTTATTAATGATCTAAGTTAATAGTTCAAATCAAATTAGAAATAATTTTTAATTGCAAATACCTCATTATCAACATTCTTTATACCGTCAAAAAATTTGATAGATTCGCATACTGCCAAACACGAGCCTAACATTTTGTAGAATCCACTAATATATGGATATTGGGTGGAAAATGTTATTAGCGTGTCACTAGCAAGATAGACCCATCTTGAAAATAAATCACTTTTTATTTGAGGTAAAAACAATTGCCAGAAATCCACAAGGTTTTGAAAAAGAACGAAATCCTTTGAAACTATCGGTTGAAGAGTTTCTAAATCACCGGAACCCGCTATAGCTATGAGATTGGCGTCAATTTCATGATCATTATTCTTCATTATGGATGTTCCAAGCTGAGCATCTCTAGCTTCTGTAACTGTTAAATTTAAAGTCCGTAACAATTGAAATACTGCCGACATAAATTCATCATAAAGTATCGAAAAGAATTCCAACTGAATGGTGCGTAATTGATTTTCCTCAATCGAAAAGCCACTTTGATCAATAATCCACGAAAAAGTTGAATCTTTAAATATATTCTCCCAGAAAAAGAACATTTCCTGATATGTATGTTCCGCCACAACATCAATCATACCAACTGAACTTGCATTTTGCAAGTCAGAACGACTTTGAAGCTGGATAGCATCTGAACACGTAAGAATTAAAATTTGATAAACTAAGCAATAAAAATAACACATTATTAGACAAAAATAATAAGACAAAAGATCCCATGCTTGAATTATAAATATAAGTTTATGTTTTCGTTACATGATTTAGAAACAAATTTTTGTATAGTCCCCCTGCCCTTTAGATAGAACACCCACAATAAATGTTCAAATGCGTTAACACAACGGAGCCTCAAGTCATAAACCATGCGTGGGAAATAAATCATCATTAGTCCCACTTCATGTTCAATTGTCTCCCTTAATTGATGAAAGATTTCATCGTACTCTCGTCCAATAAAACAATAGGCTTCAATAAACAATGGGATTTGCGATAGCGCGTGTGTGATTTCAACTTCATTTAAACTAAAAAATATATTAATAAAATAAATGTGTATATGAAAAACTTGCAATATCAGTACACAATGCATACTTTGAGATAGCCCAATCACTTGGGTTAAGAAGATTTTGAAATATTGGCTTGTATCTTTCTTCCTTATCCAACTTTTTAACGGAAGCGGCAAAATAACCAACACCACGTACTGCAATTGATAAATCTTTTGTTTTTTGGTCTTGTTCCTCTTTACTTAGTCGCTGATCTGATGTTTTTTTGACTTCCCCCGCAATATTATCAAATGTTAACATAAAATACTGAGAAAAATAATCAAAATGATTTAAGTTTTTTTGTTTTAAAAAAAAAATAAAAGAAAATTTTATGAAATTAAACCTACATCGACACAATTGAATTCTTTGAATTCTGTGGCAGAATTTAATACTTTTGCAATCTAATAAAGAAATTAACGCGTTATTGTTTGAATAAATTGTTAAATTGTTATAAAAGTTTATGATTAAACTTTTACAATAACGTAACCTGTTTCAAAAAAGCCCAAATGGCCTTAAATGCCGCATTCTTAACTTCTGAATTTTGATGGACGCGTAATTTCCAAAGACATTGCCATATTTCTTTATACTCAAGTAAATAAAATTCACCAAATATATTTGAATGATCTATTATGTACTGGAGTCCAGCTGATGCAATAATAAGATAGTTATGATTAATCGAATGAATTGAGAAAATACAAATGATAAACCAACGTAATATGAACGATACTAACTTTTAACTATACTATACGTCCTACCGTTTTCTACCATTGTAATACTGTTCATGATACATTTAAAAACATACTGATTGTCTTTTTTAATCGAATCCGGGTAAGCAAATAAAAATGAGTACAATCCTGTGAATGCTGCATCTGTTAAGGATTTTTCTTTAAGGTTGGCTAAAAAAACGCGAAGAATTTTATTTTTTTCAAAATCGACATATTCTGGAAATCGATGAGCAAGTATTCCCAACATATCTAAAGCTCCCGCTTTGGCTGATAATAAAATATCTCAAAAGTTAAAAAAACATATATGAATCTTGAAACATTATTAAAATATCGAAATATAACACCTTTTACTCCAGATGTACCCTTTGTTCTCACGAAGAAAATCTCAAGATATCTGCATAGGTATAATCATATTCAAATAAATCATACTATCGTACTTAATAAATAAATGTAACAACGATTAAAGTTACCGTGAAATAATATCTTTAACATTTAATTTCTCGGGATCAATAAATCTTTTGCTTGAATCAAGCATCGCCATCATTGGCTTAAAAGATGCAGCTTTCACGAAGGCCTCGTCATCAACGTTAAGAATTCCAAAGTGAACATTCTACCAATTGAATATAACAATCAGCTATATATCAAAATTTTAATAATCACATATAAAATATAAACCTTGATGTTCTCTGCATATGGTTCAATATCAGATTTGATCTTTCGGATATAAAGAAAAAGAAATTCTAAAAGCGCAATTTTTGCTTTCGCTAATACCGGATCAGTAACTCGTGAAGTATCATTTAAAAATTTAATGATTCCAATTTGAGGATCAAATAACAATTGTGTTGCAAGACCTTTTTTAATTATAAAGGTCACATGATTTAATATTTGGCGCAGTTAATTATACACTTTTAATCAAAAATACCAATTAAAAAAAGATCAAATTTAAAAAAGTACCGAGCTCTTGATTCTCAATTTCATTAGAAACTATATGATCAATATCTTGGCTATATCTAAGAGCCTCACCAACGGCCTCGCCAAAACTAGACTTCTGCACTATATTTTGGCGACAATTCCCGAGTTCCTGCAAACAGTTTTGTAATTTATCTAAGCCCGACATATTTATTTATATTAAAATAGCTTTTATTTATCATAAAAAGAAAAAAAAGAAAACGTTAAAGAAAAAGTATACGTGAAAAGAAAATTTTCGTTATTTCCGTTATTTCCGAATCTGGCTTATTGTACGTAGTATGTAACTACGATACAATGTGATGCAATTGTCACGTGATATAAACTCGTGAATTGTGAATTACCTTTGCACAATGTTTTTAAACTTTTATAATGAGTATCACACATGCAAGAAATGTAAATGATGTCTCTATATATCCAATTTGGCTTTCAAAGAAAGCACGAGTATCAAACCGAGACACCTGAGAGGAGAAATATAAATTATGGTGCACCCGTTACCAGTAAACAAATGAATTAATAATTCATTTCAACATATATATATAATAACTTTTGCATTTTTTTAAAAAATATTTTCCTCTCCCGATACTTTTATTTCAAATTTACTTAAAAGATTACTTTCACGTTTGTTTATAACAATTATTATCACGCAATTTTTTTAATTTTATTGGTGTTAATTCGGAATAAATATTCCATAGTATAAGTTTTTAAAAGAATTTTCGTATGACTCTTATTATATCACTCTTTGGAGTCTGAGTGTTGACATTCGTGCAAGAAAAAATTTAAAAAGTGTACAAATTTCGCAACGAAAGTCGGAAGCAATCTACCAAAAAGTAAAAGATATTCATTGGGGCATTAATAATTCTTTGATGTAATATTACGATATCCAAATAACATTTGTTTTTTATTGTTACATTAGAATTTTATTTATCTTTGACATCTTTGACTCATTTCTTTAACAGGATTGAAATGAAATTTTGTATAAAGGAATATCGGCGCAAGTTTACCCAAGTTTAGACATTCTAATGAAGTTACTCAATGTGTAACAATGAATTTTTAGTTTTCATATAAATATAAACGAAAGATATTGATTTGGCTGATTAGTACTTACTTATTTGTTTCATTCATTTTGAAAAAAACGAAATTTTTCCGTTCCTTGAGTGTTTGTTTCGTTGCGATCCTTAAATTTATAATAAAAAAGAACGATACGATAAATTTGTATCTTAAAATATGGGCATAAGAAAATTAAAAAATATTCAAATTTTTTAATCGAAAATACCCAACCTAAATTCAAAAAAACGTGAGAATTAGTAATTGCAAAACCTTTTTTTGATCTGAAAAAAATTCTCGTCCAATCAAATTTTACTTTTTTTTGCATTTTAAATAAAATATCCACATTTATCTATATATAGTGAGATTTAAAAAAAGATTTCCTCCTCTGTAGTAATAGATGATAATGGATCCACCATTTCGACCGCAGTACTTTTCAATTCTTGAGCTAGAAGGCGATAGGAAATTTGTCTTTATAGATCACCCTGACCATGGTCAACACCGTTTCCCTCTTCCAACAAAAGAGGAAATTTCCAAAGACTATTCTTATTATAGCGAACCCTCAAAAAAGAAATGGATTAATAGTTTTATGATTTTTCGCACTTATTTGCAAAAATCAAAACAAAAACAAGATTATTTAGTCTTGGGCGAAGTCTCCAAAATTGCTAGTGATGCATGGTCTTTTGCAGCTCCAGAAGTTGTAGATGCATGTGGCGAACTAGAAACAAAATTAAGAGAAAGTTTTAAATATAAGAGATTTGTTCCTTATTCAAGCCACAATCCTAAAAAACCGAAAAAAAACAAACCTCCTTCTAAGAAAGAATCAAGTTCACCTTATGCATCGGCATCATCAAGAGGTCAAGCTTATTACCCTTCTCCTCCAATGATAACTACTCCTCCTCCAATGATTGCTACTCCAATATATTCCGATCTTATCTTAGCACCTAGTGTATACCCATCTATGTATACACCTCATGCAACACCATTGTACATTCCATTTGATGCTTCACAAATGAATATGCCTTCATTGACACTCCCACCATCATTATCTTTAGAAGAAATGACTTCAATGTTTTCAGATAGTTTGGAACAAAATCCATTATCTTCTTTAACTCCTTCACAAATTTTCAGTGGTTTCGATCCAAATTTTCTTGGAAATGGATTTAGTTCACATTCATTACAACTTCCCGAAGAAAGATTAACAGTTATTAATATACCATTAAATGAAGCAACTACTGAATCTGAAGTTGCTTTGACGGAAGCGCAGTCAACATGGAATTTTGAATCTTCGATTTTACCTGAAGAGCACCAAACTTGAGATCTCTAATGTTATAAAGTAAAAAGTTTCCTTTTCGAGTTTTCGAAACTCTTTAATTTATATCTCGTTTTTTTTTATTTCTTGCTTCTTTAGTCATCTTTATTTCTTTGCGTAAATATATGGCCACATATAAGTTTGCCAAAATTTTGTTCCTCTTTTCTAATATTTTGCTTAATATGGGACTGGTTTCCCTTGCTGTTGTGCAAGAATGAATGTTTTTATGACAAATCTATAAATTGGGTTCAATTTTAAATGTTGCTTGATTTTATTATCATAACTTCAATATCACCCTTACTAGGTTATTTTAATAATTAATACATAGATATTTTGTACAATAGAATTACATTTTTAAATTAATTCTTGTAAATAGATTTCATTTCATTGTAATTATGTTTTTCGAAGTATTTCTTAAAGATAAATCAGATCATTTTAGACCGACCATAAACTTGATTTTACTAAGATCAATTAACAAATCAAAACCTATATAAAAATAAATACTAATATGATTGATGAACAAATTCTCATAAATTTTAATAAATCAATATTTTATATTTATAGACAAAAATGCATTTATTACTTAAACAGTAAGGTTTAAAATTAATTTTGAATTTCCAAGATATTTTAATATTAATTATTGAAGTACATTTAATCTTTTAAAATTAGGGTTATGAGATTTTTTTCAGCATTTAGTAATCCAATTTTAATGAATTTTTTTTTGTATTATAACTTTTATTGATCTTTACAATTTAAAAAAAAAGTTTATCAATATTGGACTACTAAATGCCAAGATATTCAAAAAATGATTTTTTGAGTTTTAGCAAAAAAAGTGATTTTAACCAAAAATTTATTATGACCTATATATTAGATATTCAGAATCCTGTAGTAATAGCCAAGTACATTTGATAAAGATTATATTTAAACAAAAATACTAAAGAATATATACTTGAAAGAAGAAATACAAATACAAAAAAGAAAAGTAAAATTTAAAATAAAAATATATATATATAAATTAAAATAAAATAACAAAAGGTCCAATAACTTTCTATACAACTAATTTTAAAATTTGAATAAAAAATATTTACTTATTACTAGATAATATTAATTTTTCAAACTTTTAATTTTTATATAAATATTATATTTAATAATTTTATTTATCCTTTAATATTTATTTGATTTCTTATTTTCATTATAAATTTTCTTTTTAAATATTTCTTCTACAGTCAACCCTTATTATAACGAACCCTAGGGTCCAAACCTCAACTTCGCTATAGGGTTATAGTGAAGATTTGATTGGTTAATTTGTTATAGTAAGAGGAAATTTATTATAGCTGTCTGAAAAATTCACTATATTAAGGGTTCGCTATATCAAGGTTTAACTGCATTAATTTTCAAATTTTATTATATAAAATTCTTGTTTTTTAATAACAATTTTTAAATGTGAGCAATTATAATAGTAATAGATATAGTTTTTTTCTTTCTAATTATAATGCTTATTAGAATTTTAAACAATACTAAAATAACTTAAATATTACTTTACTAAAAATAGCCAATTTTTTGAAATATTTTTATAGACCTAGATACAATGGCTTTCAAAACAATTGTGCAATTATTTTGTAAAATTTTTAAAATATATCAATATATTTTTGAG
>QZLH01001527.1:0-20411 GCA_003833135.1 Oehlia diaphana
CGATTTTTGAGAACTTTGGGTAAGTTCTGAAAAATGAATTTTAAACTTTAAAAAAACATCACTAATTTAGCTTTTTTTTTTTGTAGGGAACAACCCTTTTCTCTTTTTTAGGTTTTGTCAGTACCTTTAGAGTGAAGGTTAGTTTGAATTATACTTTTAATTTTTTTTAAAAAAATTCTTTTTTCGTAATTACTAATCATTTTTCTTTTCTTTTATTTACTACTAGATACCGATTTATGATTTAAAGGATGGATAAATTTGTAGCCATTTTGTACAAACTTTTTTTTTATTTATTTCTTTACATTAGTTATAATAGAGGTGAAGAACAGTTTATGTAAAAAAAATACATTCAATTAATAAAATAATACTGTGTTTGTATAAAATAATAATACGTGTTGTTATACATATCACTCTACTACACATTTGATCAACATTAGTATTTTGACCAATTTGATGTGTACAGCATAATTTAACGTTAATCAGCATACGTGCTGAACAATGCACTGTTTTACATTTAACTTCCCAATGAACTACTATAACAGTATAACTATTATAATAAAAAAAGTATTATAAAATTTATTAAGTGCAAATTTTTATTTGTAATTTATTATTATTTTATTATTCCCTATTTACCACAAACTTCTAATAACATTCTATACTTTATAGCTGATTTCATAATCTTAATTAGCCAGGCCCGCGTGAAACGCGGGCATCCAGCTAGTCAAACATAAAAAAAATCTAGCCAAATCTAATGAAGATCAAATCACTACAGTTACTGCGACTTCGTAACTGCACATCCGAATCCATGTGATCAGATGATGGTCACAACTTCCAAATATAAAAATAAAGTTACGAATCAGACTGCTTATATTTTTTTTCTTTTTTTTTGAAATACAAAAAACGATTATAATGGATGATAATAAATTTTTACCAAAATTATCTCAAAACTTACTCGAAATTTTAGAAGATAATGAATATTATGATATTACTATCGAAGTTGGTAATGACCCTTACGTAAAAATATTTCGTGCTCATATGGTTATTCTAAATTATCGTTCTCCTTATTTACGAAGAATTTTGTCAACCAACTCTAATAAAAATAAGAATGATGGAATTTTAACACATATTAAATTACCAAATATTTCACCTGAAATTTTTCAAATGATTTTAAGGTAAGATATAATTAAAAATATGCTAAAAAATTATAATTTTTTTTTTTTTATATACAAGATTTTTTATTTTACAATATTTTTATTTTAGGTATATTTATGGTGGAAAATTTTCATTAGAAGAATATGATAATTTAAATATTGTAAAGATTTTAATTGCAGCTAATGAACTTAGTCTTCAAGAATTAATAATTTACTTACAATCCTTTTTAATTGAAAACAAAAAGAATTGGTTGGAACAAAATTTTAATTTAATATATAAAATGAGTTTTGATAATAATTCTTTCTTAAAATTACAAAATTTTTGTACAGAAATAATTTCTAAAGAACCAGAAAAAATTTTTAATTCAATTGATTTTGTTTCAATTTCAGAAAAATGTTTAATTTCTCTTATTAAACATAATAATATTCAAATGGATGATATTAAAGTTTGGGATCATGTACTCAAATGGGGTATTGCTCAAAGTTCTGAACTTTCTTCTGATCTTTCAAGTTATACAAAGGATGATTTTAATACTTTAAAGGATATTCTAAAACAATGTATTCCATTTATTAAATTTTATGATTTAACTTCTAAAGAATTTTTAGATAAAGTATATCCTTACAAAAAAATTATACCAAAAGAGTTACGTGAAAAGTTAATTGAATATTATTTGAATCATGATCATAAACCAATAAGACAAAAGATAATTAAAGAAATTGGTTCAAAATGTATTGATTCAAAAATCATTACATATCAACATACTGAATTAATATCAAAATGGATCAATAAATCAGAAATTATTGACAAAACTTATGAATTTAAATTAATTCTTCGTGGATCTCGTGATGGTTTTCTACCTAGCAAATTTCATGAAATATGTGATAATAAACCTCATACTGTATCAATTATTAAAGTGAAAAATAGTAATGAAATATTAGGAGGGTATAATCCAATTGTATGGAAATCTGGTGGTGGTGGTTGTTTTTATAGTAGTACTAAAGATAGTTTTATATTTTCTTTTAAAAATAAGGAGAATATGCAAAATTATATTTTAAGTCGGGTAAAACTTGAGAGGTATGCTATATATGATGTTAATAATTGTGGTCCATCATTTGGTGCTAGCCTTGTTATACATGGAAACGATTTTTATAACCAGAGTTATTGTAAGACCCATGCTGCTAGTTATGAAAAAATGATTAGAGAAACTGAAGATATATTTTCTGTAGAAGAATATGAGGTATTTCAAATTACGAAAGAATAACCATTTATTCATAACTGATAGTACCATTTCAATAAAATTATACAGTATTATTTAGAGTACAAATCGTATATTTTACTTACTAGATAAGTTTATTCTTAAATTTGTACATTTTTAGTAGAAAGAATCTTTATGTTCGTTCTAATTACAATTTAGTTTAATATTGTTTTAGATATTTAAGTAGTCGAGTAATTCTTACAAAACTTTTTATTATATGTATCCGTTTCATTTTATATTGACGTTCTTTACTATTAGTACCGACATACAGTACATGTTAAAATTGACATATTGATTATAGGGTAATCAAATCCACCGATATGAGTGGATATAATATTGTTACTTTGACGTTTTTCTAAATTGTCCATTAGTCCCGCAAT
The DNA here is from genome assembly GCA_003833135.1 of Oehlia diaphana. Classification (NCBI taxonomy): domain Eukaryota; kingdom Fungi; phylum Glomeromycota; class Glomeromycetes; order Glomerales; family Glomeraceae; genus Oehlia; species Oehlia diaphana. Next base: position 2,788 of record QZLH01001527.1, read on the forward strand.
AAAAAAGTTTTTACGATTGTTTCTATCGTGTTATCTTTCCGGAATACAAAATATAAATATCCTGTCTATTTATTGACCATTTTGCCGCTATTCAACTATTATATTAGCTTATAGTGTAATATCTTTTATTGATAACTAAATTAACTAACTATAATTACGGGCTCTAAGTAACAGAAGAGACCGACAATTATAGTTCTAGGCAATAGATAACGAGTCCAGTAATGAAATCTCTGAAAAGAATAAATGAACCCACGAGACCGTGATCCCAGATCACAGTTATAGTAACAATCCAGGTATTCATGTAACTTCTACGGATATCGACTGGAGATATTGACAACAATTAACAAACTACGATACCATGACCCATCATGAGAGTATCTCTTCAAACCTTCGATCTTATGGTAACAGCTACGTATTTAGAATCACCTGATGTGATACAAAAATTTAGTTAACGATTGTTATGACTTCTGCTGCTAAATATTACTTACATACTGTGATGAATGTTATCGATAGTAGTTGTGAAATTTCTTGTAAATTATAGTTGCCACAAAACTAATAATTCACTACCCTCCACCTTAAATCCTCATTTATAATCCCATTCCTTGAAAAACAACTTTGATTAAGTTAGTTAAAGTGTGGTTCTTGTGCTTATATTGTAGTATTCGTAAAAGAAAGTGTGATTTTGAAAGTAAAACTGTAAATATAGTTTATTTTACAATAAAGATTGCTGAAACTTGACAATATTATTTAAAAATACGTTATTTTTTTTTAGTTTTACAAGAAAAAAACCTGGTTAGGAGACGAATATAGAATTATGGCACAGCTATTTTGTGCGTTCAATTTCATTTTTTCAAAATATTTCGTGAAAAATGTGTGGATTAATCATTATGGCCAACAAAACATTTTTGATATGAACATAAATATTTTTGTAAAAATTCATGAAAAATGTTTTTGGAACGAGGTTGAATAAACTTAAGGTAATTTCATTAAATAAATTTCTACAAATTTTATAAAAAACATTTCGTAATTCAAATTATAATTATTTATTTATTATTTTATTTCGCAAATATGAAAATTCTTACAAATATAATCATATCATAAGCATGATATGCTGGTCACATTGGTGAACTAATGAATAATAGGAAAAATTGTGAAAATATTATCAATCATATCAGACATGCTAATATCATTAAAAAAACACACTGGACTAATTAGATCAAAAATATATATTTAGTATTTTACATTTTACTATAGTTATGGAATCAATATATACAGTATCTAGCAATAGATAGTAAATATAGTAAATATTCAGTTTATTCTGTTGCTGCGTCAGCGTCACGTTTAAATTCAGTTGGTGTTGCATCTGCGTCAATAATGAATTTAAATATGAAAAAAAAGAAAATTTTCAAGTGATGATTTATTTACCCGCTAAAACAAAAACAACAGCAAAGACGAAAGTCAACAATAAGTATTTGAATTTCATTCTTGATTTTGTGTGATATATATAATTTTTAATTCGTCTGCTTATTAATGTGTTTAAAGAATTTTTAATTCGTTTCTTATTAATGTGCTTAAAGAAATTTTCTCTCTTCTTTTTCAAAGTGTTTATATAAGAAATTTTTCTATAATAACACGTATTTCATGAATCAATGAACGCAAAGTAAAGGAAGTGTACGAGAGTATTTTTGACACGTATTTCTATATTGCGCCGTGTTCATGTTAAATTTACAATTGAAGAGCAGAACACTTTAAGTTAATAATGAGAAATACGAGATTTTGATGTTAATAATTTATTTATAGCCACATTCATTTGTAAAACTGTTGTTTTATTAACGAGGGCGAAGTAAAAGCACAAGAGTATTCTTGTCACGTTTTATACTATACATTGTGCCACGTTAAAATTTACAATTGAAGAGTAGACACTTTTAAGTTAATAATGAGAAAATGCGAGAGTTTTTATGTTAATAATCTATTTTTAACCATAATTAAGTTGTTTTGTGTACGAGGGCAAAGCAAAAGAGACGTATGAGAGTATTTTGCCACGTTTTCTTACAATAGGAAAAAACAGTGCCACTTTGAATTAATAATGTGGAAATAGATGAGATTTATTTATTTATTTATTTTTTTTAAAAAAAATAAATAAAAAAAATAAATATATATTTACTGTTCAGGAAAGTATAACTCATTTCTTTTTTATCTGATTATTCACTCCACAGCCACATCAACGGAAAATGGCTCCATAATCATTAAAATAAAAGGTTATTGATGAGGACGATAATGGTGCCTTTAACATCAAGCTTGGAAAGCAATTGACGTCTAAAATTATCTTGTCATATACAGTATCAGATAACTTTTAAAAAAATGATCAACCTGATACACTAAAATCACGTGTAAATGCAAATACACATAATTAAATATTTTTTTTTTTTTTTTTACCAATACGTGTTTTTAATGGTTCATAATGAGTTTAAAAATAGACACAACATCTCTCAAAAAACACTTTGGCATACTCTTGAATACCCATAGGCAGCGATGTGCATTGGAAGATTGAAAGCTACAGTTATATCATCCCAAGAAAAAAAGCACTTGACACGTGACTATATAAAAATCATCACGTCCATCACACCCCTCGGTGTTTTCATTGTTTATATTTATCTGAGGGACAGTTTTTTTCGAGTTGGTAAAAACTTATTTGTCACACATTATTTGTCACCGCACTATTCAAGTGACAGTGCATAATTCCGCATAATGGCGGCCGCCAAGTGCTTTTTTTCTTGGGAACGCTAGGGTAGTTAAAGAAATTGGAATCTTTTAGATTTCTATTGGAAGATTGGAAGCACTTAATTCACATGATATACTTATTTATCCAATAGAATTAAAATCGAATAATTACTGGTCATTTATTTTTTATTTAAACTTTAGAAATATATTAAATATATTGTACATTTAAATGATTCATTCGATGTTAAGTAATTAGGAATAGAACTAATAAGTTCTAATCACTCAAAAAACAAAAAATTACAAATTGAGATGATAATTTTTGGGGTTATAGTTTCTTTTAGTATTCATTGTCCGAAGCGTAAGCATATGATACTTATGATTGGGTACACTCATTTTGGATTCTTTGTCTGTCCGCACGCGTTTAAACTCCAACCATATTTAGTATATTGTCAGTTATGTGACTTTGTTTACATCACGTGTAAAAAAATTAATCGATTAATTTTCTTAATTAATGATGACAACGCTTCGTTACCTAGCTAAATAAATATGTAAATAGAATGAAATATACAAACAATTTTATTTAAAAAAATTTTTATAGTTATACAAGATTATCAATTAAAATTTACAATGGGAGATGACATTGGATCTTCTAATGGTCAATTCCAATAGTACAAAAATTTGATTGGAAACTTCCAACGTACGTAGATTGAAATCTTCCAATACTTCCAAATCTTTCAATAGACCTTTGGCTTTCTTGTTTGATTATTAATTAATATCTTTTATTTATTATTTTTTTACTACAAGATTACTAACATAAATTTTAATTTTTTTTATGATTTTAGGTTTAGCCCCACTATTATTACATAAAATTCAATAATAGGTGGGTTTTTTTGATTATTAATTATTAAAATTAATAATTTTATTCTTTCAATATACTACCAATTTACTAATTTAAATTATATGAAATTTTTTTTTAGCGGAAAATTTAATTCTAATAACAACTAAGAAAAATTTTTATATTAAAATTGAAAAAAAAAGATTTTTATTAAAAATGATAAAAAAAATTTTCCTTTTCTTTATTAGAATCAAAAAAAAATTGTTATTTAAGAATTTTTTTAAAAATAAAAAAAAAATAACAAAATCGAAATTAGTAAATTTTTATTTATTAAGTAAAAAATGCATTGAATATGAAAATGATCAATGTCTTTACAGCAGAAACGATCGATTAACAATGTACAGCCTGTGTCTTAAATATAAATTGTGTTACTAATTTTGCACTAATTTACTATTATTTTTCTTTCATTCAAATATTAATTTATCAATAACAATCACCGTTTATTTTTAAAAAAAATCTTATTGACGTATAAAAAGATTGAGTAGCAAAAACTACTGATCAAGAGACCTCTATCACTTTAATGCGGTACCTCCTTCAATCATCCTCTACAAAAGCTGAAGTTATAGCTATAGACAACCACCATCATATCATTCGTATGCTACATAACGTTATGATATACGCAGATTCAGCCAATTGTATTTCCACACACCACTACGTCTTACTTCAAAACTAAAATGACTCAAAATCAATTCACATTTAATATGGCATTTCATTGATTTCATTGTTTCAATCAAAAATCTCTCTATCCTTTCGTAAAGTCAAACAATATATTCAACGTCATGGCAGATAACTTAGCTAAACAAGGTTGTTCGTTACTCAGTATTCCAGATGCACTGATGAAACCCGATGTGAAGTAACATAGGACCAATTGACCGTAACATTAGAAAATGAGCGATAAAATATTAGTCTGCAGGGATAGTTGGATATGGTAATACATAAATTTCGTGTGACATCAATGTAAGTTATATATATATCATATTAATAAAACTTATTTTTAAAAATAAATACATTTTATAAAATTCATTGCAAGAAATAAAATTTTTTACAAAGAAAATGAAATAAATAAATGTGTTGTTTACTTAGCATCAAATGACAATATTTTTTAATAGACCAATCGTGTATCTATAATAATAGTTTGAATTGTTGCAACACGAAGTAAAAAAGATTAAAAAAAAATTCTAAATTAAATTATTAATTTTACTGATATATTATATTTATTAGATTAAAACAGATCATGAATTTTATGGAATAACGCTTCATTGGTATCATTAGCAATCATTGTGGGTTTTTTAAGAAAGGGTGTATAATGATCATTAGAGGCGAGGTTGATAATGTAAGTGATAAATCTAAGTAATGTAGGGTCTGTTGATATGTTTTTAATAAAGCCTGATATACTTAATAACCCATAGTTTTCTTCCTCTACTTTATATACTTTCCTTTTAAGGAACCATATTTGGTATATGGCCTATACCTATAGAATATATAAAATAGTCATGTTAAGATCTGTTAATGTCAAATATAATAAAAGGAAAAATGGAATTTTTTTACCTCAAACTATTGGCACAGATATAGCCATATATCTGATTTTTAGGGTCAAATACTGAAGTATCTTTTGAATGAACAAATGTCCCTTCTTGTTCTTTCTTCTTCTGATAGTAGATAGAGACAATACTCTCATTTTGGGTACTTGCAAAACCCACTTAGGTTTGCATTCCCAAGTCATGAGTAGTAACATGTTACCATTTACTACAACAAATCTGGTTATCTGATCATATCCTTTAAGACACGACCATCCAAAAAAAGAATAGATTGATCCAATGGTGTTAATGCATCAAATATATTAATATCTGATGCAGTCCAAATGTCCTTTTCGCAAGTGACATTCTGACACTTACTGAACGTTGGTTTTGTATATTTGATATCCTCCTCTGGTTTCCATGCTTTTGCTTCCTGTTCAAACCCACCCAATTTGCAATTTCATCAGGAAATTGTTGCTCAGTGGACTTGATACTTGAATTTGACTTATCACGTAACCAGGTTCAGTATAGTATTACTTATAACAGTTGATAAAGAGATCTCTTCTGAAAGAATTGAAGATAAAGTAACCTGAATCAAAGATGGTGATGATGTTGCCTTTTCTAGAAGAATTGAAGGTAAAGAAATCTTTCTTTTTGTCCATGGTTAACAATTTCTTTATCATCAGTCTTTTGTTTTATAGTGGAATTCTATAGTAATAGTTTAGTTTAGTGAATTATATAACCATTGCACAAAAACTTCATAATTTATCCACTCACCCTTTCACACCTTTCACATTCCTCAATTATCTTTTCCCAATAATTTTTCAAACTATCATCGGAATGGTACAAATCTACCTGTTATATGGGAATATTGTTAGCAGTGCATTACTTTTTATTTAGTAATAAAGGAAGGTGCATAACTGATTCCTCCTTTGGAATAAGTAGACCTTTATCAACAACAAAGTTTGGGTGCCCAAATTAAGAACACCTGGAGTGGATACCAGTATCAAACCCCAGTAATTCTCCTGATCAGTGTGGCAGGTAATCAGGAGTTGTCCACACTTGGCAAAATAAAAATAAATACATCATCTTCTTCAGATCTTCATAATTTCTTTCTCCATGATCTTCAGTAGCTTTCAAAAATCAACAGTCCAAATCTTATCAGTATGGCTCCAATTATCTAAAAACGGAGGTGAAGTTATAATTTCATCTTGATAAAGAGCCAGAAATCTGTAGTATGGTGTTTTTTTTTTTGTTCTCTTAAATAAGAAACAAGAACTAGAAAAGGTCAAACTAGTTAGGAAATGAAGAATACAAATGAAGGAATGTAACAAATTGACACAAGACTTACCGTATGGTTAATTATCGTATGGTTACATATGACCATAACATGATTTAATTTTAGATATTTCATTTCATTGATTAAAGCTTGGATAAACTTTATACTCTTATACTATATATTATCTAGTATATGTTAGTAAGAGGAGTTATTCATTTTGTAATAAACACTGTTATTAAAAGTAATGTTATAATATCAGAAAACCATTTATTGATTCCTATTAAAAGTAATATTACAATTATTAAAAGTATTTCCTTGTAAAAATTAGTTAAAATAAACTTATATAAACTATTGATAAACTTTTCTGTCGTATATTATTGGATGATTAAACTAAATAATAGTCTAATAGCGGCACGTAGTGGCGTAGTGCCGCATTTTAGACTATTTTATAGTTTAAATCATCCAATAATAATATTATCAGTTTGACGAGACTATGAGATAACCGACCTAAATAAGTTGATTAATTGATTTATATATTCATTATTAAATGAAAATGATTATCATGATGCATCAAAATTATCGTATTTTTCATTTGGAAGTGAATAACCATATACCGAGGTCTGAGAAGTGTTTCTAACAACTTGAAAACAGATACAATAAAATTTTGATTGAATTCTTTTTTAAGCATAAAGAATAAAAAAAAAAGGTCTATTAGGCCGGGCAAAAAAAACTTTACAGCTGATTTCATAATGTACGGGACACTTAGCAAATTTTAAAGAACTCGGAAATATTCGGTAAAGCTCAAAATAAGGTAAAATTATACCACCATTCTCGGAATATTACTCCAAAATTAGCGTATAATTTTTATTTTATATCAAGCTTTACCGTATATTTCCGAGTTCTTTAAAATCTAAGTGTTCCAACCTTTTTGAAATCAGCTGTAATTCTCGTGACATAAATTTTAAAATATCCCGGCCGGCCGGCATTTGTTTTTATATATGTAAATTTTTATATGTGAAATTTTTTTACGCACATTGGCCAAAAACTTCAAATCACGTGATAAAAATTTTTTACTATAAAAAAAAAAATTCCAGTTTTCGAAAACTGACCCGGCCGGGTCACGAGAATATAATTTTTGTTTTGCCCGGCCTTATTTAATCATATCTGGAATTGTACCTATATCATAGTATAAACATAAGCTTGTACGTTATTTTCCGTGATACAAGTTACAGAATAAAAATTCAATAAGCGGAAATAATTTATTTACCCAAACAAGGTTCTTTGTAAATCATGCATTCATGCGTAACCAAAAAATATCATTTTAAATTAAATTGACGCCGAAAAACTTTCCCGAATTTAGTAGTCTAAGTTGGTACGTCTCGTCTCTCGTATGATCGACAAATAAATTTTTGTGATTATCAACAATGACTTCAAACTCTTTCAAATGGAAAACTTTTACACCAATACAGTATTTTTGTTGTACAAATATTTAAAATAAAGTTCTACGAACGACTGAAAATTTTAAGGTCTTAACATAAATAAATAGGACTATAACTAACTATAACTATATAATATTCAAAAGAATTTTCATAAATATTTTCTCATCATAAAAAAAATTACGTATCGGGCATATAAAAATATAAAGAGACATAAAAAAATATCAAACATATCAAACATTAATTTATTGATTTATTAATTTAGATTATTATAGTTTATAGATTATAGATTATAACATTCTAAAGTTATCGTTATCGTCTTATCGAATATGTAACTGCATATCTTACATAAAAGATTTTAATATTCCGCCATTTTCTTTAATCCATCTGAGTATCTGATAAGATCGTAATTAATGATTTTACTAAATATAATCATGATATATAATCATTCAATATCTAACATATAATAATTATAAATAATGCAATCATTATTATTTCTTTATTTAATTTTGATGCACCTTAAAGCCACAAATATTATTCACAAAATATTATTATTATTTGTAATTCAAAAAAATTCCAAATTTTTTATATTAGAAAAATTGTGTACCGAAAAAAACAATTATTGTTACATTTTACATTTTAAGCATTATAAAAGAACTTCCATATTTGGATAATTTTTATTTTCCTCCATTTAGAAAAAATCTACCTTTATTTGGGTTTACCAAATCATTTATACCTATAAATAAATATGCAGAAATCCTAAAATGTATTTTTCGGTACAATGACAAAAAAAGTTTTTGAAAAAGATTTCGGAAATTTTCTAAAAATTACGGAAATTCCTTTTTTTGAATTGGAACATATTTGGATCCGTTAATGCGAATTTCTTTAGAAGGACCAGAAAATTCAAAAGTTCGATTATAATCGTACATATACTATCTGGAATAATTACTGGTATTAAAAATTATATTTATATTATATAAATGATTACTAAACTAAAGGATTATTGGATTATTGAAAAATGTAATATATTTTTTATATTAATGAAATTTCCGATATTGATAAAAAATTTTTTGTGCTCTGGTTTACAGCCTAGTAGTGAAACAATTCTTTGTAATAAAATAAAATATGGGTTCGTATTTTCCGTATTTTCCGTATTATTGATCTTTGTACCATTATTTAGATATTTCATGTGATGAGCGATAAATGAAAGCCCCAATAGAATTATGACGATATGCATGTGTCACATTGTATCACATGATGATCAAAATAAATATCTAATCAAAAGCCAAATATTTGACTTTACAGTATCACTTGGGATACTGATCCTGATCTTGTTCATTCCCTGTACCTTTTTTGTTTGTTTTTTATTTGTGTAGTATCTAAATTTTGATTATCGTCTCCATTATTATTGGCACATCTTAACGGTATTGTCCGGTTATTTAGTAATTGCTGCGTCTGAGAAATAAATAATAAAAAAATAAAAAATGAATAATTAAACTAGTCTTGGTAAGTTTGCAACGATTTCTCATGTTATTTGAAACATAAATCAAAGGGCGCCGTTGTAATACCCAGTACAATTTCTATACAAATATAATATTCATGTATATATGATTATATGTAAATGTCAAAAGTATGTAATGATACATAACGCCAGGTGATGTGCATTGGAAGAATCAATTCCAAACATTCCAATGCCAATAAATTTTCAATGCACATGGAAATATATATATACATATAAAATTATTGGAATATTGGAATCTTCCAATTCTTCCAATTCCAGGCCTTACAATTCCATTAAAGAGTCATCGAAGTTTCCAATGCACATACTTGCTTAACGCGACTCCATCTATTAAAAGTTGGTGTTTATTTAGTCCACATAATTATTATAAAAGAACGTTCCTTAAACGTTTACTTTTTAGTGTATTGGAGGGGCGCGTTGCACATAATTATTATAAAGAACACTTTTTAGTGAAGGGCGCCGTTGTAATACTCAGTATAAATTCTATACAAATATAATATTCATGTATATATATGTAAATATCAAAAGTTTGTAATAATACATAACGCCAGGTGATGTACATTGGAAGAATCAATTCCAAACATTCCAATGCTAATAAATTTTCAATGCACATGGAAATATATATACACATATATATAAAAACTAATGTGTTGAAAATTATTGGAATACTGGAATCTTCCAATTCCAGGCCTTACAATTCCAATTAAAGAGTCATCGAAGTTTCCAATACACATCATTGCTTAACGCGACTTCATCTGTTATAAGTTGGTATTTATTTAGTTGCACATAATTACTATAAAAGAATGTTCCTTAAACGTTTACTTTTTAGTGTATTTGGAGGGCGCGTTGCACATAATTATTATAAAGAACACTTTTAGTGAAGGGCGCCGTTGTAATATTCAGTACAAATTCTATACATCAAAAGTATATAATGATACTTCACCTGTTAAATTGGACAAAAATTATTTTAAAAAAAATATAAAAATCCGTCCCTTAAATCAATATATTTTACCTATTTTTTCATAAAAAAAAGACGATTTCTATTTGGTTTCCAAAAAAGTTAAATTTTCTATGCTGATCATTTAATGTTGGGCAGAATTAAATTTAATGAAAAAACAGGAAAAACAAGAATTTGTTAAATAAATCAAAATTGACATTCAAAAACAAACTTTGACGCTTTAATTAAATTTGCGGAACAGACAAAAATACATACTGCATGTTCCTTTTAAAATTATATTTATTAAAATTTTTTTTTTACAGAACTTTTTTAATATACTCACGTGATACGTGTATGAACGAACACCTAAGAAAACTTTCAAAAAAATATATATTTTTTTCATTATGCGAATAGAATTGATTAATACAGAAATTAATAGAGCATTTGCATCAATCAATTATGAAACTCATAAAAATATAGACGAACAATATCAATTTATAAAACAGACTGTTCTTTCTAATGAATCTTTTGCCGATAATGAAAAAACTGAAGCAATAAGAAGAATAAATAAAACTTACGATCACAATAAAATTTTTCATAATATAGGTACAAAAAGAATTTGTGAAATTTGTAATTATGAATGTTTAGCTACGTTATATTGTGAATATTGTATTAGAAATTATTTAGAAAAAAATTTTTCAAATTGGACATCTGAAAATAATGATATTGATAACTTAATAAAAACATGTCAAATGGAAACACGTAGACCAGATGTTGTAATTGAATGGATTCCATATAATAATTTACAAGACATTTCATATCTTACAAAAGGTGGATTCTCAGAAATTTATACAGCAATTTGGAACAAAGGAAAATATCACAAATGGGATGCCAAAGAACAACTTTTAAAAAGATTTGGAGGACAAAAAGTGATACTTAAAAGGTTAGAAAATGTTGTAAATGCAAATCAACGTTGGTTTAAAGAGGTTTGTAATTTGAAGTTATTTAAAATTAAGTAAATAATTTATTTTTTTTATTGATAATAAATTTTGAAAAAATACTTTATAGGCCGAATCACATTTGACTATAAGCAGTAAATCTCCGTATATTGTCCAGTGTTATGGTTTAACGCGAGATCCGTCAAATGGAGATTACATGCTTGTAATGAATAGAATGGATTTGAATTTAAGAGAATATTTACAGAAAAATTATAATAAACTTAAATGGGAAAAAAGAATTCAATTGGTTTATAACATAATTACCGTACTCAAACAGATTCATGATGAAAATGCAATCCATAGAGATTTACATTCCGGTAATATATTATTGAAAAAAGTCAATCAAAGATTATTTATTAGCGATCTTGGAATTTGCGGTCCTGCAGACAGATCACCAAATAGTATATATGGAAACCTTCCTTATATAGCACCTGAGGTTATTTCTGAAAAAGGACATACTTTTAAATCTGATATTTACAGTATTGCTATTCTCATGTGGGAAATTTCATCTGGTCAACCACCGTTTAATAATTCTGAACATGATTTTTATCTTGCAATGAATATAGTTAATGGCATGAGACCAAGAATAATTTCAGGAACTCCTTTAGAGTACGAAAATTTAATGAAACAATGTTGGGATGCTGATCCATTAAAAAGACCTGATATTAATACACTTTGGAAAAATATAAAAGAAATTCATATGTTATATCAAAATGGATCAAATGAACCAGAAGCAAACAACAATTTAGGAACAAGTAGCTTAGAAACATATTCAGACAGTAGATTGTCTGCAGGTAGCAAACTTCACAATTTTGAAAATTGTTCTGAACCAAGAAATGCAACAGAAGGTATTATTGCATATTAATCAATTATTAATCATCTTTATAAATATTTATAATAATAAATTATGTTTTTACTTTTTTTATTTGAATGAACAATAGAAGAACAAGAAGGTATAAATGAATCAATTTTTTTATTTCAAATTTATTTATATATTACTAATTCATCGTAATCTTTTAGCATTTCATGATACAGCAAACAACGACTTTTCTATTCCTGATAGAAGTAAGTGTTTGTTAGGTCAAATAAGAATGTGACATCTTCATCTAATTGTTTTTTTTGATTTTTTTTTTAGTTAGTGATTTTGGCAATTCAAGTAATCGGGAATCAGGAATATACCAAATAGTAAGCAGCTTTTTAAAGGTAATTATTAACAAAATTATACAGGTGATTTGATATTTAGCCTATAAATACAATTCACATGATCAATTAAAAAGTAAAAGGTAAAAAAAACGGTAAGATATAATTGATTTTTAATAACGGTTCATCAGATAGATAATTTAGCTTTACGATAATCTAAATCGTTCAGAACAAGATGAATTATAACTTTTTATCATTGATACTGTATATTAAACATTTTTTTCTTTTTTATAATATTATTTTGATATACTGTACATATAAAGTAATAAGGATAGTTGTTCAATTCTTATCTAATAAATTATTCGATTTATCTGGCTACATACACGATTTATTTATTGTACAAATTGTTATAAACATCTGAAATAATGGTTACATTACGTATTATGACATTTATATTCAATATAGTAGATTACGCCGTCAAAAAATTCATCATCACCTGAGTGGCGTACAAATGAATCGTGAGTAAAATTTTTATTGATTTTTAAACGTAATTATTAATTAATCAATTCATTTTGGGCGTATCGCTCGCACATCAACTAAATTAAATTAATTTATATCATTCGAAATATTATTATAATATATAATAATTAATAGGTAATCAAAAAAGCACAAATTTTTATTTACAAAAAAAAAATTCTATGTTGAATGTACTAAAATTATTAAAATTATTTAATTCTATATAATCTATTATTTTAAGAGGAAGAAGTAATTATAAAAAAAATTATTATAAAAATGTTTAACTAGTAATTTGTTAAAATGTTTGTATAAAAAAGTTTTTTTACTTTTTAACTTTCTTTTAGTTCGTTTTTTGTAAAATGTTCACATAAAATTGTCAAAAAAAAAAAAAAAGTCCATCTATTTATTTTTAAACTTTATCAGTAGATAAAGTATGTGTACGTTCTATCGGCCAAGTTTTTAAAGTGAAATAAGAAGCTTCTTTTTGTAATATTAATGCTAATGCCAAATACCAAGCACAAAAAGCAGTGATAACTATTTTTTTTTTTAAAAGAAAGAAAAAAAAAAAAAATTAGAAAATTTCAATTATTTTTTTTTTGATTAACAATAAAAACGTAATTATAATCGGTAAAAGAATTATTTACCTCCAAAAACACCACCGGCGACTTCGAGAGATTTTAATCCGGTAAAGGTTGCGGTTGTAAGTAAAGTATTAATAATAACCAACAAGGATAAAATTGTAATCAGAACGAGATTCGATTTTAATACACATAAAAACATGATGAACGTAACTATTCAAGGAAAAAAAATAATAATAATGTTTAGGTTCATGTAATTTCGAAAAAAATCAAGTTAAAACCATACTTTTATGATTATTGAAGAAAGATACTTACAAATTGTCCAACCCAAAAGAAAAATACCAAGTGCATTCCTTAACATTTCTGGATTATCTTTATAAGAAGAAAGAATACCTGTGGCGTCATAATTAATGAATCCGAAACAGATCCAATAGCCACCAAAAGATGGGAAAACCGTTCCATGAAAAATATCACCTCTCATCATTTCAAAAATTCCAGCTAATACTTGAATAAAACCACCATAGAATAGAGCTAAACCAAGAGCGACATTATGATTGATTACTCCTCCGGTACCAATTAAATACATTGAAAAAACGAATATAGTCATCGCGAAAGATGATAAACCTATTGAAAATTATTTTTCAAAAGAAAAGAGAAAAAAATTAGGCTTTTTTTTTCAAAAATTTATATTTTATAAAAAGTATCTACTATGATAGTATTTACCTAATGGAGCAGCATTCGCTTGTGCTTTAGGTGGAACTGAAGTAGTTTCGTCAAGAGTTGAATTTGATTTTGGCATCTTGAGTTAAAAATTATATAACGGAGTTATAAAAATTATAAAGCTATTAATTTTTTTTTAGATACTGTATATTTATTATTTTATTTTATTTTCTATCTGAAAATTTTGCCAGGTCAGATTTCGATGCTTATATATAAGATTTCACCTGTTTATCATTTCTAAATTATTCATGACATGATAACAAATGATCAATTTCTTTATTTGGTTATTACAGCCCTTACTATTCTTTATTTGGATGTGGAACAATCATCTCATTTACTTTTATCCTATCGATTTAAACGATTTACATTGTTAAACCCTCCGATTTTTTTTAAGTGTTACACCCCGTTTTTTGACGTTTTATGACAATAATTGTCGTAAGAATCACAGAAAAAAATGGAAAAAAATTTTATGATACATGCTTTCGTAAGTTGGTTTTATTTTTTTTTTTTTAGTATATTTTAATCATTTTGATAAATAAATAATGAATGATGAGAACGAATAATTTTTTTTGTTTAGAATTATTAAAATAATTATAATATTCTAAAATTATATTGTTTTTTCTTTTTTTTTCTTCGAAACTTCCATTTTTCTGAAACACATTTTAAACAAAAAAAAACTTCATTGTTAATGATCTTCGTAATACATAGTTTTTTCCATATTGTTTTTTTTTGGTTACACTGGTTACACTTGGCGTCTCATACGATTTTTTATTCCTATATTTACCGATCGAAATCGATTTCAGATCACATCACATGTATATATTATGTTATATTTGCATATCATTCGAGATTACTTTTTATAATAAATAATTTTTATATTTAAAGATCGTAAACAATTACAATTTCTTATTTTTTTAAAAAAAAACCCCTTATTATTTTTGAATTAATATATTTTTTATTTTGTTTTATTTACACTTTAAAAACAAACATTCTTTTTTCGTAATCGACATCTTATTCATGTAATAAATAATAAATATTTACCTAACTATAATTAATTATATATATCAATTAAGTTATAAATTTTATGTCCATTATTAACAAAAAAATGTATATTTATAAAAATAAATTTATATACTTTTATATTAAGTTTTCTAAAGTCACGTGATGGCAAATCTTTGTCAACGTAAGGTGGCTGTGTTAAAATGATCTACGAACAAGGTTTCGGATAATTTCGGAATACTTGGACGAAAATTCTTAAACTAGTTTCATTAGACTCATAATTACTAAATATAGGCTGTTTTACGGCTTAAAAATTGAGATAATATAATTATTTTAGTTATTATTTCAAAAAAAAATTATGAAATCTGTACTCTGTAGTATTCCAGAATTTTCTTTTATAAACTCTGTGGTTTAAAACATCAAAAGTGATTTATGTAAACTGTTTTTTTATATATAACGCTCACAATAATTCATAAAACCGAAAATTTTATTAAATTTTATCCAATGCAAATTTTTTCCGTTTGAACAGAAAGTCCAGTGATGGTAAATGACCTAGTCATTCGTCATTTTGAGTCATTTAGAATTAATTCAGGCAAATTCACATAACTCCCGCAGCGTAACCATCGAAAAAAGCTCGGGCACGTGATTCATGTGATTTGACTGCGGCTAAGTGTGGCTGTAGAAATTGCTATTGCTAAATTAACTTCCCAAGGTCAACACTAACTCCAAATGTAAAAGTTTCAGCCTAAACTAACCTTCCTAAGATACTCCAACGTCAATGTTATCTTCAAAGATAAATATTTCAGCCTAAAGTAACTTTCCTTACCCTAAGATACTTTACTCCAAAAATGATTGCTTGAGAATATAAAGAAATTTTATAGATGTTAATTCATAAGAATTAAAACAAATTCTTTTAAAATAATAAATTAGTGTAATTGTTTTATTAAAATAGAATGTATATTAATTTGACAATAAAATTTATTCAATTTCAATTTATTAAAATACATTAATTTAAAATAAATTATTGTAAATAATGAGTGCTATCAGTATGCCTTCCATGTTAATGGCATGGTTCACTCATTTTGCCTTACTACTTTATATACAGACTAGTTTTGCTCTTCTAGAAGAGAAGGTAGCATTAATTAGGCTGTCAGATAACAGTTGCAAATTAGTTTGTTGCACTGGTATTATTACTTACTTTGTGATTTCCAAGATATTAGGTTTATTTTCTATAGGTTTCATATTTTCTGCAAGTAGCTATTGTAAATAAAATAGGCCAACCTTTTTTTTAAAAAAATTTTGTAATCTTGGTATTTGATAATGTAGACACGAAAAGAAAGCTTAAATAATAGCTTAAATAATAAGCGATAAATATTTAAATAGATCAGTTCCCACAAACTGCGCCGTATGTAACAAAATCACATGCTCAAAAATCACATGCCCGAGCTTTTTTTGATGGATCACATTATGTTATCACGTGATATAATTTTACACAGATAATTTTGGCCAGAATTATGATGTAATTTTTAAATGATTAGGTCATTCAATCATTTAATCCAAATAACACGTGACCAGTCATTTGAGTAACCATGTTTTTAATATACTCCATACGCCCGTTAATAGTCGATCATTAGGAATACTGCGGTGACCAATAAGAAATTAATGGCTACTAATATTAATATACAGTATTTCAATATTGAATGTCTCATAAAAATATTCGGTCACTAATATTCCTACATATTCCTAATTGATTGGACGATAACGAGTTGATTATTACTTTCGAGTATCATTTTTATTTAATTTTGAATTAACGAAGAAATAATTTGAACATAATTAGTTTAAAATTTATTAATTAATATTATTATTATCGTTTTTATTATTCATTATTATTATTAAGATTATATTATTATCATTTTACTTTATAATAAATTTAATATCAGATATACTAAGGTTAATAAATAATCCAATGTAATGACATATTTCAGTTCGAGTAAGTTGTAAAATATCGTAACTACAAAATTTTATTGTAATAATGATGTCAAAAAAAAAAAAGATTTTAATATCATTTCTTTCTCTCTTTTTCATAAAACCTTTTTTTTTTTTATTAATAATTAATAACTTGTTTTCTAAATATTTCATTTTCGTTAAAATGTCCCAAATAACGAATCCCAAGAAATGGACTACGGATGAACTTCTCGGAATTCTCTCTTATATCGAAAGTCATCCATTTGATTCATTGTCAGAGGCATGCAGAAAAGCAATAAAACATCTAAATATTGATAGAACTCATAAGAGCGCTTATTCAAAAATGACAAGATTAATTTACGCAATAAAGTTATGGTTGAATGATCATATAAAAAATGGTGAAG
>QZLH01001529.1:7367-19145 GCA_003833135.1 Oehlia diaphana
CGTGATTTAGTAAATATTTTATAATTTATATTGTGTTTTATTTTAATGTTTACTTTATTATAACGTTAATTTAATATTAATAGCACTCCAATAACGTGTTAGTCCATCAGAAGATTATTAAGCTAGCAGATTTTGGTTTATCAAAAAGAATTGAGGAAATATCCAACCCTCAATCAAAAACATTTGGATTAATTCCTTATATTGATCCAAAAATATTCAATAGAAAAGTAAATTGTGAAAACCAAACAAAAATATACTCATTAAATAAAAAGAGTGATGTTTACAGTATTGGCGTACTCTTATGGGAAATATCCAGTGGCCGACCACCTTTTAGTGATGAATTAAATGATCTTGGATTGGCTATGGCAATTTTTCAAGGCCTTAGAGAGAAACCTATTCCTGATACACCTGAAGAATATATAAAAATTTATACTGGTAAATACTGGCAAACTTGCAATTCAAACCTACAATTTATGATTAATAAGACATTTTTTTTTATAGATTGTTGGAATATTGAACCTGATAACCGTCCAACTATCAATCAAGTGGTCAATAAATTAAAGGCAATAATGACAAAAGAAAATATAATTATAAAAGATCTTCACTTACATGATAATAACAAGGATATTCAATCATCGAACAATCAACAGCCAATTAAAATTTCTAAAAATATCGATTCATTACATGGAGATTTATCTAAGTTTATTCAAGACTTCAATATGATGAATACAAAAGAAATAGAATCTTCAATATCATTAAGTAACCAATTTGAGAATAGCTTTGATATGATAGTCAATGATATGATTTATCTTCTTGATTATGAAAGTATTGAAGTAGGAAAACAAAAAATCCTAACTTATCTTAATAGCCATAATATAACTTTACAGGAATATAATAATTTATTATTAAATAATCAAAATAGTTCAAATTCTCTTGTCTTACTTGGTCAACTTAATTTTTTAGGAATTGGAATTAGTATTAATAAGCAAAAAGCATTTAAACTAAATCAAAAGGCTGCAGACTTAGGAAATGTGTTTGGAATATGTTGTTTGGGTTATTATTATATAAACGGAATTGGAACTGGTATTGATAAGAAAAAAGCATTTGAACTATATCAAAAAGCAGCAGATTTAGGAAATTTACTAGGAATAAATGGTTTAGGATATTGTTATCTAAATGGAATTGGAACTGATATTGATAAGAAAAAAGCATTTGAATTATTTCAAAAGGTAGCAGATTTGGGAAATTCATTTGGAATAAATAATTTAGGACTATGCTATCAAAATGGAATTGGAACTGATATTGATAAGAAAAAAGCATTTGAATTATTTCAAAAGGCAGCAGATTTAGGAAATGAAATTGGAATAACTAATTTAGGATATTGTTATCAAAATGGAATTGGAACTCATATTGATAAGAAAAAAGCATTTGAATTATTTCAAAAGGTAGCAGATTTAGAAAATTTAAATGGAGTGTATAGTTTAGGAAATTGTTATCTAAATGGAATTGGAACTGATATTGATTATCAAAAAGCATTTAAATTATTTCAAAAGGCAGTAGATTTAGGAAATGTAGATGGAATGAATAGTTTAGGTTATTGTTATCAAAATGGATTTGGAATTGATATTAATGAGAAAAAAGCATTTGAATTGTATCAAAAAGCAGCAGATTTAGGAAATAGTGCAGCTCAATATAATCTTGCTACATTGTATGAGAATGGGTTAGAAACTGTTAAAGATATAGAAAAGGCAATTTATTGGTACAAAAAATCAGCTGAATAAGGAGATCAAGATGCTCAAAATAAATTAAAAAACTTAATGAAAAGGAACTGAACAATTAATATAAAGTTATTTAGGAATATTTTTATTTAAATTTAGATAAAATGAAAACGTTACTAGAATTGTTATTATTTATTTATTTATTGTTATTTTGCCAATATTGCTAATAATTTTAAAAATAAAATTTATTGTGATAAATTTATAAGAAAAAAAATAATTATTAACAACTACAAACAATACTACATGTGCTTTTATTTATATATAAATTCGTAATACCAAGAATTTATTTAACCATTTTCAGTTATTGATCAGTACTTTAAAATCTGACATGATTATACATAGTTATAACCATTTACTGTAAATATACATAGTACTAATTAAAGTATAAATTATGTGAAATTTAAAAGCATTACTTTTATTTAATTAAATTAATTAATTTTTTTGTTTATATTTTTAAAGCATAGATAAAAATCCATTTCATTGGTTTTATTTCATGTGATGATCGACATTGATCAATTTTTGAAACAATAAAAACTCTTCAGTGACTAACAATAAATAAAAAGATGCTACATCCAGTTATCCATTCTTACAGTATAAGAATAATCTAAAATAAATCTTAGAATAATAAGAAATTAATTAATTAATAATTTATATTTAAAAAATTAATATCTAAGCTTCCTGTGAATCAATTTGAACAATCTTTGATTTTTAAAAAAGAGCAAACAAAGCTCTTTCTAACAAATATAAAATCATAATAATTCAATATGTCTATCTATAACTATAATTATTTAGGGATACATAACCTTATTATTATATAAATAATATAAAATATTCAGTTGTCAATAATAAAACAAATAGACATTAATAATGAATAACTTTATAAGTTCTAAATAATTAATTAATGAATGAAATTTTGTGTTTTTAAATTTTAATTTTTAACGTTTTTAGGTATTAAATTAAGAAAGCAAACTTACCATAAACAAAATGTTTAATATTTACTAACTAGTAAAAGGCTTTTTATAAGGTTTCTTCATTCATTTCCTGTAGTTAATGATATCTATGGGATCTGACACTTGAATCTAACACGCAAGAGGCTAAGGATTTAGAAAAATAAACTTATTTTTAAAAATGTGGTGTGACTACCGCCTACATACAGTATAACGTAATGGATTTTAATAGTATATAAGGACCCCGAGCAATACTGAAATAGGTAACAAGAAATAACGCGTAGAATAGGCTAAAATAATCGTGAAAATCTTTCCATTTTTAGACAAATTTTGATAACGTTGGTAAGAAATATATTACTTTATTTAGTAGCTGACTGACATTATCATAAATCCGGCCCTGAAAAAATGCGTAGAGCTAATAGTAAATTTTTGCCAATTTCCTATGACCTATTTATATATTGTTCGGGGTCCTAGTATATATATAGTTTGTACTGAACACTTAGGTAATAAAAATAAATAAAAATTTAATATTATATATATAGGATCTACAAGTGTAACATTAACGATTTATATCTATGCTAAATTTAATAGGTTTAAGACAACTTTTGCATAAAAAGAAAACCGAAGGAAATCTAAGCTTCATAACTTGAAAACCAACTCTTGCCTGGTAGATATCATACTTATAACCTTGCAAGTATATAGATTGTCATAAAAGTTTATAAAATCATGGGAAATTTGCATAAAATAAACTTAACAAGAAACATTTATTAGATTGAAAAAAAAAATGGAGAAAATCGGGAAATTTGCATTGGTTACACAATTAGGGCTAAATTAAAAACGGTGGTAATAGCAAAGTGTCGATTGGTGTTTTGTCAAATTTTATTTTTATACGCTGAATTTAAGTAATTGGTTAAAAAATCGCTAAATCTGGAACTTTTTTTATATTTAACTTTAAAGAAAATTTTGACATGAGATTATTAAATTAAATCTATTCTGTTTGCTGATTAAATACTGTTGTACAAGTATTTTCATTGTATTTTTTTTTGAGACTATAAGTAAATACATTTATTTTTTATAACTTCTTTTTGCAAATATTATTTATTACTATCTTCAGCAAAATAATTTTCCGCATACTGTAAAAATAAAGGGGACATATATTATAAATAAAAATTTCGGTGATATTTGGACTTATTTTTCAATTTAAATTCAGCCCCAAATGATAGATTGATTAGTAATCGCTTTTAATTTATTGATTGTTACAATAACGTAACTATTTGATGAAATTTAAGGAGATGCTTGAGAACAATTTTAGTCTAGTAATATTATAATAATAAATAAAATTATTATTTAATTGATACTAAGCTCTTTGCATAATAAATAGGTAGATATCAGCACATAAATTTTTATAGTTACAAACAATCATCAATTGTAAATGAAGAATTTTTTATTAAATATACAAAAATAAATTTTAACTTAGGCTGTTCCAAATTAATTGTTTGTTTAACGTCCAGCCTTTTGAAAAAATTAAGGGGGGAGGGGGCTTAAGTTAAACAAACTAAATAAATAAACATAGGAAAATTTGAAAATTTCAGGCAAAATTTAAAGGCACTATATGTTTATTAGCTTTTAAATTTTTTCAAAAATAGAGGGGGTATTTGTTAATATACGTTTAAAAATAGAGGGGGGCAGGGACGTTAAACAAATAACAGCCTTAAAAATATAAATGATAATTTAATAATATTTAAAAAATAATGTTTTTTATGTTATTTATTTAAATATTTAATCAAATATTCTTAATATACTTTTACATGAATTATTCTTTACTTTTCTATTTAAGTTCCTCTAATTTATTTTGAGCACCTTGATTTCCTTGTTCAGCAGATTTTTTGTACCAATATATTGCTTCATTTATATTTTTAGCAGTTCCTTTTCCATTCTCATACATCATAGCAAGATTATATTGAGCTATACTAATCCCTAAATTTGACGCCTTTTCATATAATTCAAATGCCTTTTGATAATCAATAATAGTCCCAATTCCATTAAGATAACAATTTCCTAAATTGGTTATTCCAAATGTATTTTCTAAATCTGCTGCTTTTTGATAAAATTCAAATGCTTTTTTCTTATCAATATCAGTTCCAATTCCATTATCATAACAGCATCCTAAATTATTTATTCCAAATACATTTCCTAAATTTGCTGCCTTTTGATATAATTCAAATGCTTTGTTCTTATCAATATCAGTACCAAATCCATTTTCATAACAATATCCTAAATTATTTATTCCAATTGCATTTCCTAAATCTGTTGCCTTTTGATATAATTTAAATGCTTTTTTCTTATCAATATCAATTCCAATTCCATTTTCATAACAATATCCTAAATTATTTATTCCAAATGAATTTCCTAAATCTGCTGCTTTTTGATATAATTCAAATGCTTTTTTATTATCAATATCAGTTCCAATTCCATATTGATAGCAATCTCCTAAATTATTTATTCCAGTTGAATTTCCTAATTCTGCTGCTTTTTGATATAATTCAAATGCTTTTTTATTATCAATATTAGTACCAAATCCATTTTTATAACAATATCCTAGATTATTTATTCCAAATGCATTTCCTAAATCTGCTGCTTTTTGATATAATTTAAATGCCTTTTGATAATCAATATCAATTCCATTTCCATTTTGATAACATTGTCCTAAATTATTTATTCCAAATGCATTTCCTAAATCTGCTGCCTTTTGATATAATTCAAATGCTTTTTGATAATCAATATCAGTACCAAATCCATTTTCATAACAATATCCTAAATTATTTATTCCAAATGCATTTCCTAAATCAGCTGCTTTTTGATATAATTTAAATGCTTTTTTCTTATCAATATCTGTACCAATTCCATATTCATAACATTGTCCCAAATTAGTTATTCCAAAAGGATTTCCTAAATCTGCTGCTTTTTGATATAATTCAAATGCTTTTTTATTATCAATATTAGTACCAAATCCATTTTTATAACAATATCCTAGATTATTTATTCCATATGCATTTCCCAAATCTGCTGCTTTTTGGTATAATTTAAATGCCTTTTGATAATCAATTTTAATTCCATTTCCATTTTCATAACATTGTCCTAAATTATTAATTCCAAATGAATTTCCTAAATCTGATGCCCTTTGAAATAATTCAAATGCTTTTTGATAATCAATATCAGTACCAAATCCATTTTTATAACAATATCCTAAATTATTTATTCCAAATGGATTTCCTAAATCTGCTGCTTTTTGATATAATTTAAATGCTTTTTTCTTATCAATATCTGTACCAAATCCATTTTCATAGCATTGTCCCAAATTAGTTATTCCAAATGCATTTCCTAAATCTGCTGCTTTTTGATATAATTCAAATGCTTTTTTCTTATCAATATTAGTACCAAATCCATTTTGATAACAATATCCTAAATTGTTTATTCCCAATGCATTTCCTAAATCTGCTGCTTTTTGATATAATTTAAATGCTTTTTGATAATCAATATCAATTCCAATTCCATTTTCATAACATTGTCCTAAATTATTCATTCCAGATGAATTTCCTAATTCTGCTGCCTTTTGATATAATTCAAATGCTTTTTTCTTATTAATATCATTTCCAATTCCATATTGATAACAATCTCCTAAATTATTTATTCCAGATGAATTGCCTAATTCTGCTGCCTTTTGATATAATTCAAATGCTTTTTTCTTATCAATATAAGTTCCAATTCCATTAAAATAACAATGCCCTAAATCATTTATTCCATATGAATTTCCTAAATCTGCTGCTTTTTGATATAATTCGAATGCTTTTTGATTATCAGCACTGATTCCAATTCCTAAATGATTAAATTTTCCAAGTAAGTAAATAGAATGCGAGTTATTTTGATTATTTAATAATAAATTATTAATCTCTTGCAAAGTTATATTTTGTTCATTAAGATAACTTAAGATCTTTTGCTTCCCTATTTCATCACTATCATTAAAAAAATTGAACATAATATTAACTTCTATATTAAAGTTATCCTTAAATTGGTTAATTGATGATAATGTTGGTTCTAGTTCTGTATTTATCATATCAATCATATCAAAATTTTGAATAACTTGAGATAAATCTCCATGTATTGAACTAGTACTTTCAGAAATTTTAACAGTTGAATTAGATTGATAGTTATTTGATGACAGAGAATTATTAGTATTATTATTATATAAGTGAAAATCTTTTATAATTATGTTTTCTTTCATTATGAGTACTTTTAGTTCTTCAACTACTTGATCAATAGTTGGACGACTATCAGGTTCAATATTCCAACAATCTACAAAAAATTATCTTCAATTAATTAAAATTATATGGTTTATATAAATGTAATTTTTACATACCAATATAAATTTTTATATATTCTTCAGGTGTATCATGAGTGGGTGTTTCTCTAAGGCCTTGTAAAATATCTAAAGCTAAACCAACATCATATTGTTTACCATGAAAAGGAGGCTGGCAACTGGATATTTCCCATAGCAATATGCCAATGCTATAAACATCACTTTTTTTACTTAATACATATAATTCTGTACTTCTATTAAAACTTTTTGGATCAACATATGGAATTAATCCAAATGTTTTTGATTGAGAGTTGGATGTTTCTTCAATTCTTTTTGATAAGCCAAAATCTGCTAGCTTGACAGTATTCTGATGAACTAATATATTATTGGAGTGCTTTTAAATTACATTAAATTAAAATAATAAAATTAAGACAAACTAATTGTTAAAATAAACTACGCAATCATAATAAGATGTAAATTAATTACCAAATCACGATGCACGATCCCTTCGCCATGTAAACATGATACTGCACAAGCAAGTTGGAATGCAAGATTATATTTGTCATTCCAAGACAGATTTTCAAGATTTTCATTCAAATATTTTCGGAGAGTACCATTGTCGGCATATTCCATTACTAACATATACTTTTTTCTTTTGTTTTCTTTTAAAAAAGAACAAAATTACAAATTAGTTAATCAATCACAGTTTAATATAAAAAAAAAATAAATTATTATTACTAGAACTTTTGATACCTTTACTGGAAGATGTGACACCATAAAAACGGATAATGTTATCATGAAAATCAACTTCACGCTGAAGTTGAATCTAAGCAATGAATAGAAGTTTGTCAATAATAAAAATATACTGTACATATATAAATTGAAATATGTTCGATATTAAAATTACCTCACGGACAATTCCTTTAACTGTAGAGTCGTTGAAATTAAAAAAAGATTTTAGTGCACATTGTTTGTAATAATTCTTCCAACTTGCACGATAAACTTTTCCATAACCTCCGTAACCAATTTCTTGAAGATCGCAAAATTGTTCAAATTCATAATATTTAATAAGTTTTTTAGAAATTGCATCTTCAATCCAATTATCAATTGAATTTTTGGTAAGTTCGGCGTTATTAGACATTGTTGGATATACAAAAATTTTAAAATTTTGCAGCAGAATTTAATTTACGTTTTTAAATTGAAAAATATATATATATATATTTTTGTAGAACTATTTATAATAAAAATAGTGACACCGGACATTTCTATGTCGAAATTTTACTGATCTTCAGCATGCAGCAAACTTCCCCAGTATTACTGCAGAAAAATTTAACGTTCACGTGATTTGTGCTGATCAATTCTACTGTGCTCATCGATATATAAAATAATTGACAAACTTTTATAGTTTATTGCAACTAACTACTCTATCTAATTTATCTATTTTATTATTAATTTAAAATTGTAGGGATGGAATCGCTTAAGCTTAACTGGTTAATTAACTGGTTAAAATAGGTAATTGGTTAAAAATTAAAGCATTTGTTAACCGGTTAAAAAACAATTTTTAACCGGTTATATTATCCGGTTAAATTAATCGGTTAAATGCTGAAAATGTTTGTAATTCTGGCCAAATTTACAGTGCCAGCCAGAATTATAAATTACGGGACTTCGGATAAAAGTTTAGCTACCAGGTAAGATAGCCAACGGACCAGGTGGTGGAATTTTTTTTATTACATAAAATTCATAATGCGGGCCGAAATTCATAGTGCCGGCCAGACAATTTTAGCCTGAATTTCGTCTTTCAGATGGATAATCCTGGCCGAATTTTAATGCTGGGTTTTAACCGGTTTTGGTTAACCGGTTATTAACCGGTTAAGTCTTTTTGGACTTCTATATAATTTATCAGTTATATTTTTATGGGTATTATTTTTAAAATACAATAAATAAGATAACTGATAATAATGTTCTATTTAATAGATGTCATCTAATTGAAGCAGGAGGTAATATTTCTTACTACTATTATTATTATGTATTCTCAATAAAATATAAGAATTATTTAAACGTATTATGAATTCATGGTAACGTTAACAATTATTTAGTACAAGAAAATTATTTTTATAAACAAGTTTTATTGACATTTTTCTGCGGTGATACTGGGGCAGTTCATGCAAGCTGAAAAGATCAGCGTATTTTTCAAGCTCTGAATAAATTAAAGGATTTACGAATTTTTTGGTTTTACGAATCTCAATCTTTATAAATCTTTTCAGTTCCCATAGGCATTTAAAAATTTTCTTTTATTAATTCTTTCGTTTCTATAGGTATGGCATCATTTACTTTTCTATTAGAAAATTTTCTATATAAGAATCTTTTTATTATTTACTATATAAGGATAGCATGTAATTAGTTCAGTTTATATTTATCAAGAAAAAATTTTTTACCAACAATTTCCTTAACAAACTTTTATTTTAGAATAAATTTTGAAGATTTGCGCTACGCAACTTTTTTTTCGTTTTATACGCAGAGTTTTATTAATTTTTTAAAGAATCACTGAATTTGAATTTTTTTTTTTATATTATTGAATATAAATTTATACAAATAATATTAATGATAATAGTATTAAAATATATAAAGAAAATGTTGTTATGAAATTATTATTGAAACTGATCAAATATGTCGTACAAATATCATATCCGGTGTAATGTGATTAATAATAAAAAAAATTGTGTATCAGTTGTATCGTACTTATTTTGGAAGAATATCAAAATTATCAAAATTGAGTTTCATTTCGTTATTGTATTTATTGTATTACTTATTTTCAATATTTCATGAAATAATTTTTGGAAAATTTATTAAAAAATCCTTATGCGTCGACTTTTTGTATGATTTTTTTCTATTTATTAATTCATTTTAAAATTCTTTTAATTTTTTATATATAATTTCGATTTATATCTAACTCTAAATTTTAATCGTTAGTTAACTTTTTAGACATAATTTTTCTTCGAAATATTTCAAGTTTTTGATAGAAATGGAAAAATAAACTATATATTCTAAAATTATATTTATTGAAAAACAATAAATTTGGTTTTGAAATGAATTTAAATAATAAAATGAATTTTTAGACGAATTCAGTTTAAAGTTTACTGCAGTGTAACAATCAAGTTTTCAGTCTCTTTTTGTAGGACAATTAACCGAAAAATACTCAATAAATAAAATTTGAAATATACAGTGAATTCCTTAATTAGATAGTTTATAATATTCTGTCTATCAACAACTTGTAAAATATTTTTCATTTAATCTTTGGGTTATCTTTCAGGTACTTTACTTGAGGGAAAATAATAGACTTTTTATAATTTTTTTTTGTCACTTGCTTATTAATAAACAAAACCAATTCGCGAATATATATACATATGGTAAAAGTTTCGACTTTTATAGAAATATACAGTCACTTGTCAAAGTCTTTATACACCCAATCTTCAATACTTCTACTATCCTCATTTTTTCAGAAAAACTCAAATTATTGGGTCGTTTAAATCTTATAAATTCACGTGCTTCTAATAAGCCATAAGAAATACAATAACGAGAGCTTTCTTCAACTTCACCTAGACC
The DNA here is from genome assembly GCA_003833135.1 of Oehlia diaphana. Lineage (NCBI taxonomy): Eukaryota > Fungi > Glomeromycota > Glomeromycetes > Glomerales > Glomeraceae > Oehlia > Oehlia diaphana. Next base: position 18,053 of record QZLH01001529.1, read on the forward strand.
ATTATTATAAAAAAAAAAAAAACTCTTTCCCCTTTTTTATTTTTGTTAATTTTCCGCAGTAAACGCTAGTTTTATCGTTCTGTTAATTTTTATTTCGTTATCTAGTGATAACGTTTGGGGTGGGAGGACCCCGTTGCTCGCTAATAGCGCATATACGATACAGCTTTTTCAGAAAAACAGAGTTTTTTATACCCGCACCTTTGGGTTATGTGTCCTTTTCCTCGGGCGGACGGAGATTATATTCCTCCGTACGGCTTCAGTTCTTTCTCACCAGACAACTATGTCTTCAATAGTGACCTTTCGAGTCTACATCTCCTATTAATGACACTTTACCCGAAGATAATGTTTCTTCAAACACATCCTTTCCTTTAATTTCCACCTATAGTATAGTGGATATTCTTTCCTCGTCTCTTCAGAAAAATTTCACGTGACCAAAGTGAAAAAATCAGGTTTTAACAAGATCTACGATTTAAAGGCGTTCAAAAAAGTTTCTCTTTTGAGATTGTCGATCAACTACTCGACACTCATTTAAAGATACACACAAACGACTATCAAATGTCAACTATCCCAACTCGTTACCATTCCACGAGTAAGGTCACGAATTACAAATATCAAATAAGCAAGAGCCTCACGGAGCGTATTCATATTATGAGATCACATGGACAAAAAATTTCATGTCGGAATCATACGACAAGAACTTCCTTTAATTTTTCGTACAAAAGATACAGGTTTTACTTTGGCATCTTTCTCCCGTGCAATAATAAGATTACACATCAATTCAATGCCGAGCTGGAACATATCTGTCCAGTCCCTAGTCCTGTCATCATGTCACTAGACAGACGAGCTTGTCTCTCGCAATTGTTTAAAGGGCCGGCTTTCACACCTATACGGAAAAAACGCGTGACACCAGCTGAATTTAAAGTTTTACCCGCCAATCTTCTTTATTGTCGTTGGCAAGATGGTCGCACCAAAAATGTCTTTTCTAAAGACTAGGTATCATACACTACCTAGACAAAAGTAGCGGACCTTACATTTCTTTCAATTACTCAAAACTGTACATATTAATAATACTTGAATTTTTTATATATGATAA
>QZLH01001530.1:12925-25593 GCA_003833135.1 Oehlia diaphana
ATATGACTAATATTATTAGTAATAAAAAAAAAAAATAAATAATAGTTATTAGGTAGGGGGGTTAAAATATCATCCGAACTGCTTCGCAGTTCGGTGATATTTCAACCCCCCTACCCAATAACTATTATTTATCACACCGTGGTCAAAAATAATATCGCGTGTGTTGTAGTTTTTCTTTCATTTATGCTTTAAAATCAAATAAGTAAATTTCGGAAAATTCTTTTTAAATTTACTGATCTAAGTGGGTGACAGTCTCATATACTGATATTAAACAATTTATAAAGAAAAATTAATTTTTCAAACACAAAACCAAACGCTAACTAAAAAGGAATCTAACAAACGTCAACGTCATTGCCAAAGCAATTTTTATTATCACTTCTGAAATAACACAAAACACGATGATGATTACTTGGATTAAAATTAACTAGTCTGGTCCAGATACTAACTTTACGAAGTTAATGATCTATCTATTTAAATTCATAATATTTTGTCATTGCATAAATAACATACTATTGTTATAATAACCAATCCAAACATGTGATCAAAATCAATTAACGCCTGATCAAGCTACACACCAATAATCAACCCAAATTCCGATTTAAAAGAGAAAAAAGTAGGCTAAAATAAACTATGATTTAGAGGGCTAACTATTTAACTGTTATTAATAGTATAAGATTTGATTAAAAGGAAGAGGAGTAATTGTATAATATTGTTGAGAATGATTAGGTACATCTGTTATGTACTTACATTATAATTATTCTCATAAATAATTTTTGGCATAATTCATGAATTAAGTCTTTTCAAGTGAAATTTGAGTTCTTCCCGATGTCTCGGAAAATTCTTCTCGATGACGCACTTGACGAATTGAATTTTAATAAATAAATTTTTTGTCCGGTTATAATACAGTACAAGAGTTAAGCAATTTCTATGTGTTCAAGAAGTCATTAAAGATATTCAAATGACTTTTATCAAAAGCTCATAATCTCAACTCCGGTTGAATTAAAATCCTGATAGTTAATAACTCGGTCAGCCCGAAATATTTTTTAAAAAAATAAACAAATAGATAAAATTTTCAATTAAAGCGTAAAATGCTGTGACGCAGTAACGGGTTTTAATTTATAATTAAGCAACAATTTTGAACTTAATTCCGGTCAAAGTCCTTATAATTTTGGCCAAAATAGCCATCATAATGTGTAAAGTATATTAATATATTAGCTAATATTAGTTTCATAAGGAGCGATCTTTTTTAACCAATTATACATATAATACTAATTTAACCCAATAAAAATGTTTAAATATTAGCTAATACAGTATATGTCATTACCCTTAGTATTAACGTAAATTTTGACGAAATTGTTTCAAATAAATCATAAACTGACCATATATAATGCACAAATTACATTCCATTTCACATTTGTCATCTTATTTTATTTTCTTCAAACCATTGAACTACATACATCAAGGCATTCTTGATTTTAGGTTATTAATTAAGCATATTAAACACAGTTCTGATGGTAAAATGCAAAGGTAAATAAATGTCACAGCAGGTGATTGAAATGTTCATAGGTTGTCTTCTAAATCAGAAATAATTGCATTAAAAATTAACCATTCTCAAATTTATCCGGTCGAATCTCAGTCAGGTTTTGACTGTCAAGAATTCATCAAGATTCTGGTTGTCAGGATTTTGGATTTGCATTTATCAAAATTTTGGTGTCGGGATTATAGACCGTTGATTGTCAGAATTTTTGGAGATCCCTTGCTTGGACTATCAAAAATGGGTTTACTACAATATTATATGACGAAAACTGGAAATCGTTATTCTTAAAAATTAATGAGTTTGTTTGTCTGGCATCCAAAAGTTTCGATCTCCTATAATCAATAACCTTATAATACACGTAATTCATTGATATTTAATTTTTTCGCATATTCTATGTTCAAAACAATGGTCTCGATCTCAACCAAGAACGTGATCATCAAAATAATCATGTAAAAAAACACGAAAAGACCAGTGATTAGGGATGGCACGTGATTTAAAACAAGATGTTTTAAAACAATTCAAATCAGTTTTTTATTGTTTTAAAACGTTTTTTATTTGTTTTAAAACATTGATCGGCATGATTATTGTGTAATTCTCGTGGTAAGCACTTTGGAATTTTATTTTTTGTAATAGCTTAGTGATACTAGTGATCCTCAACTATTCGTTAAATAAAATGTGCGCTAACTCTTAAAAAATAAAAATTATATAATATATATTAATTTTAAATCTTCTTATATTTCATCAAATGATCTTTTAATCGATTAATTAAATCAATAACTACACTTTTGACGAGGTGTTTACGTAACTTTTTCAAACAAGGTCGGTCTGGCTATACTCTAAATACTGTATATAGTATATGATAAAGTAAATTTTTATTGCAAATATGTATAACGTAGTAAAGGCTGGTAAAATGCTTAATGTTTTAAAACATGTTTAAAACATGTTTTAAACCGCCAAGATTGTTTTAAAACATGTTTTTTGCCATCCCTACCAGTGATATATGGGCAGTATAGTCCATAGCCAATAATCACGTATATTAGTTCATCATGTATCCCGATTACAAGCAGAATCATGTAATTTATTCTACTGCATCAATAAAGAATTCGGCTGAAAAGACTATACATTGTATCTAGAATATTTTTCGAGATGTATGATAAATAAAAAAAGCGAGATCTAAAGTCTCACTTGGATAAAATAAATCGCGTCCTATATGAAAGTTGTAATCGAAATATGCAACCTGAACTTGATAAGTAATATTAGACATCAGTATCGCGAGAACAAGTAATTGCATGTCAAAGCTTTATATATAACAAAAAGACCTCCTGTTGATCCTTGTATATGGATAGTATAAAGCTTTTTTATTATAATTTTAAATGGATCTGTTGATCAAGATTTTTGTGATGCGATCATATTAACATAATTTCCTCCAAAAGTGTATTCCAAGATCGATCCTGGAAATTATATAAAAAGATGATGTCCCGGTTAGTGAATCCTTTTATCTGCCTTGTACAGTAAACAAAATCAAACGAAAAATTCAAACTGATCAAATTTACCATTATTTAAATCATCGATATCAACAATCAAACAAACTCATATAATCCGCAAAGTAATAATAAGGTATGTTGGTTTGATTTCTCGACTTGATTCTGGATTCACATCTTCACGATGCTAATATTTTTTCGAATTTATAAATGTTCAAGGATATATCACCATTCTTGATCCTTCCTGCATTCGCCGAGAAAATCGCGATCATGATCGCCACAATGAAATACTACGCAGTATAGTCAAATATATTTTCTGGCAATGGCATCCGAATTCTTGATGCTTTGCGTAGTATTGTTCTAGCGATAAAAAAATCGAAACAACTTTATTATAACGCACTAAGTAACAAATTTCTTGAATACGAGACGGTGTGGAATATTGTTAAAATGTATTATAGCGACAAGTGTGAATCGGAAGTCCTCACCTTGTTTTATTTTTTTTTTTTTTTTTATCTCATTGCTAATCTTATTATAGATTCGATATCATTTCATCTCGGTTGTTCTCTTGTGGGAAATAATCTACTACATAGCCTGTGTGAGTGAGAGCGATATAAATAGGAAAATTCTGTAGATATACGTGATGTAATTTAGTGTAGAGAAAGATTATGGGGAGAGAATCTTGTAGTTAGTAATATATAGATGTAGAAACGAAATTACAAAGCAAAGAAATAACTTGATGCTGGGACTTGCATTAAATGGCCTAGGACCGCGTACTCCCTCCCTCTTTGATAGCATCATACATTTCAATTGCTACCTCTAGCTATGTATCAGAAAAATCAATAAATTTTGTTCATACTAATATACACGTGACTAAAAATTCAGCACCCTAATAATTAGGGAATGATCCTACCACACCACCTCGGGGCACATCTGAAATGTGTGTCAGGTTGACGGCGCAGTGTGGCGCGTTAATTTCAAAAAAATTAAGTTAAAGATTTTCTTTTTAATGTAATGTTTTTAAATTTACACATTAGATGTATTCTCATCTGTTTTACAAATTCACTTATAAATGGAAGGAGGTTTGGAAGTAGTTTTTGACTTTAGTATATAACAACTGATTTCATCGTCTTTGCCGATCATTTCCAAAATTGGATTTGTCGAAAAAACAGTTTTTGTTAAATAACTCAAAATTGGCCTTCTAACCACCCGTATATACTCTAAGTAAATTTGCAGAACGGACGAAAATACATCTAGTATAGTAATTTAAAGGTGTTATTTTAAATAAAAAAAATTGCAATTTGATTTTTTTTGGAAAAAATCGCTGCGCCACACTGCGCCGTCAACCTGACACACATTTCAGACGTGCCACCTCGGGAAGGTGTGATGCCTAACCGTCACGTACACGTGACTGCCGAGTTCGCGTTGTTTATATTTATTGTGAAATTTTTTGTGGTTTGATCTCTATTTGTCACCCGCATAATATGTCACCTGCGTTACCATAAACATATAGCCAAGTGTGGTGTGATTCCGTCATTCCGTGTAACCAAGTGGTGGATCATCTTACCACACCACCTGTCACAATATAAATAGTACTTCAAATGTGGTAGTACAGGTGATATATAATGCAATGACAAATAAAGATCAGGCCAGTAAAAAAAAACTAAGTCCCTCAGAAAAACATCACAGGGGTGGTGTGGTAAGATGATTCCCAAGTGGTTTTGTACGATATAATAATTTTGCTTACGCGTCTATTTGATTCTATTGATCTTGTCCCAAAATTTTTCTTTCTTTATCCATGTCTGATAAAAAAATCCACCGATACTTTTTAAACCGAGAATCTTCGAAATGGGATATTGTTGATTTTTTGGCGAAGAGCCCTTCGAAAAAAAGATAGACGTATATATTAAATCACTTAATAACTTAGCCAATTATAAGCGAGGAAAACAACGCGAAAGAGCGCTTACGCTTATTGACAAGTACAAGGAGGCAAGTAAAGAACTTTTTTTTTATTTTAATAGGAACAAGTAGCGTGGCACGAAAACTTCTCGTTTCTTCGCCATTCAAGACTTTTTGTTGAGCTACAAAACTAAAGTCAGGGCACGGGCGACCTTTTCGGTTCTTTTGCCTGATGTTCAAGACTTCTTGTCGACCTGGCTTTGGTCCCATTAGGGCACGGGCGACCTTTTCGGTTCTTTTGCCTGATGTTCAAGACTTCTTGTCGACCTGATGGGATGAAATCAGAGATAATTGTTAAAGACTATTCAAGAATATAACTGATATTTCTCAGTCTTTCATTTTAGGGAACTCGACCTGACCGCTAAAGGGCACGGGAGTGGAGGAAAGAGTGTAAGCCAGCTAGAGGGGTTGGTGGTCCCTCATTCCATTTTCACAAACCAAAAATTGTGGATAGCTCTGTAATAGGGGTAAACAGCGGAATTTACGAAAATAAAAAATCAAAGAAAAGAAAACATGAAAATCGGGAAGAGGTAATCCTTAAATTACGATCAATTATATAATGAGGATTTTTCTTAATTCATTTTCTTCATTGTTCTAGAATGCCCGAAAGCGATCGTCCCCAGATGTCAGGAATGATCAATCCATGCTCTATGACAAGGCGATGGCAGAAATTAGAATTGCACGAGAAAATAATATTGCTTGTCAGACGATGTATGTATCAACTAGTTCTTTTGTATATTTTGAATCCTTCACTAACACGTAATTATAGGCCGTTATGCTGGGGTATTATTGATCTTAGGGTAGAAAATGTCTCACCGTGCCCTAAACATCCTCGTGCAAAAGAATTTCTTCCCCAAGCTGAAGTTCTAAGACTTCAAAAAGTAACCACCGAGTTCGTAAATAAAGGGTCGAAGCTGAGTTCGTCTACCTTGGCACTATTGGAAATACTAGAATCAAGTACTTTCAGTTTAAAAAAGTTATGTAAAGAAAAGCGGGCTCACGGAATCAAAGGCGTTTGTTCCTTACTTCGTATTAACACGGACAAGGTGGACGTATATGACAAAGACGCGCAATATATTGGAGAGTGTTTAGACGCTTTGTAAGTTTGTTTAATTATAATCTTCGATTACTCTTGTCAATACTCCTTCTCATTTAACATTATCGTTATAGTAACGAATGGATACGTACGTACGGCGGATACTCCCATATAGAAAGGACTGTTGATATGCATCTCATTGGACCATTTTCAAAAACTCCAAATGTAAAATTTATATAGTAAGTCTGTCCTTGTTAATTATTTTCTCCCTGCTAAGTCTGTTTTACCAAGGTAATCAACAATCCTTTGCTTTATAGCGGGGAAAGTCACTCGGATGCAGATAGAGATGAAAAAACTTCTCGATCACCATCAGAACGAACCGGAAAACCTTGTGACTTTATTTTTTGGGTAAGTTTTTTACTTGACATTTGGTGTAAACATATGATTTCAACTGACAGAAATAAATCTGCAGAAGAATGGCAATGAAGTTGGTATCGGTGAGAACACTGGACCAACGCATAAGGATCATCATAAGAAAAGCATCATCGATTTTGTTGACGTAATCAAGGTTGCCCGAGCTCAACACATCAGTTTTCAGACTAAATGCATAGAAAAGAGCGGAAGTAATCCTCTCCCATTGGATATTCAGAATAAATTAAAGCTTGTACCAGTTCCTTTCTTTCAAGTGATCGGAATGACGATCCGATTTTATATTTTAATTCAAATTGACGGTGACTTATATGGTATATGGGAATGGTCATCCCAGGATTTGCCAAAAGAAGAAGACGACATCATTACTGCTGTGTTTTTATGTAAAAAATTTTTGATTCACAGAGTAGGTTTTTTCCTCTATCTGTTTTTTACTGGTTTTGTTTACTTCTGACCAAGGTACCATTTTAGAATCTTCTCAACAGAACTGGTCGATTAAGTAAAAAAGTTATCACAGATTCGCGAATTTTTGGAGAAAACATAGAGAACATGCAAGCTCCTCGATATGCCAAGGAGCCAATTAAACTGAGTTCTATAATAACTCCAAGAACAAAAAGAGGGGTAATTATCATTAATTATATGTCGGTTTTCTTAATATTTTGCATCTCATGTAAATTTGTTTTTCTTGCAGTCAAGAAAAGCTTCGTTTTCACCGTGTCCAAGATCGAACTGAAAAACATTTCTATACCACATGTGATGTTCTTATCTAATCAAGGTAGTGGAACTATTATATTGATTGATGGATTTCGAGATTGTCTTTTATTCAAATCTTTTAATTTAACTTGCGTTAATTTAACTTGCGTTAATTTAACTTGCGTTAATTTAACTTGCGTTAATTTAACTTGCGTTAATTTAACTTGCGTTAATTTAACTTGCGTTAATTTAACTTGCGTATAACAATTTGTCTCATTTATTTATTTTATGTAAAGCAGGAGAATTACAATGGAAAGTCACTACACGATTCATAAGAATAAAGAAGAGCGGACACCATTATAAAACTTCGTCCAAATCAATAAGGAGCGGACCCTCACTAGAAAAGCCGTCTATTCCGGACCCGACCAGTTCGGAACAGCGGGATAACCATTTATGTTAAATACCGGAAAAATATACTTTGATTTCGCCATGTGACTTTCATTGCTTTGTTTTGAATAATTAAAATCGAAAATTTTCTTGGCAAAGCGATTAGCGCTGAAATCGTAACACGGGAAACGTAGCGAATGAACTTTTGTATTTAATTTTATTTTGCGTGTTATATTACACCATTATTGTATTAATAAAGCAAGTCTTTACATTCGCAATATAATATTGAATAATCACTGTTGTGTATAATAATATTATTAACCATGTTTTCTCCAAGAATCCCAAACCGAATTACCCAATAATCAGGATAGCTCTATTATCGATTCTTCAGATAAAATTACTGGAGGTTGGGTAGGTGCATCCACTGAATCTGATTCTTTCAGCTCAAAAACCAGTCAGACTAATGCATCAGATACGCAAGAGCAAAGCTTAGGCTCGACAACGTCTAATATTTATGATGAGACAACTAAATGAGGTGAATCATACTACTATGATGAAGAAACAGCTGATTGGACACCATACGAGGATGATGATAGGGATATTACTTGAATTTAAATACCGGAGAGATAAGACGTAAAGAGACCGGTAATTAAAACCCATGAGACGATCACCTGAAATTCGCAGTATGTTATCGGAAAACTTCTTGCCGAGGTTGTGCGACGTGCAAATTGCATATATATTCACATTTTTTTCTCTATTTTTTGCGTGTCATGTCTCCGGCCATGCTATTATTCATATTAATAAAACAAAATTCGGGTATGGATATTTTTCCGGCAATCGTTATTTCGCATATGGGATTTGATGATATCTATGCTAACCCTATTCTCTTGATTTGCAAAGTAATGACGAAATGTAGTGCGTAATTGTTAGTGAAAATCCGGGGAATGTTTTCTCCTGCGAAATTTACAAGTGTTATAAAAGCAGCTAGGTTAAGAGTGGGTTTTGTCTACCGATGTATGATCAAATACTATTTATATTTTTCGTATCCTATAATAGAATTCTGATTATGTCTCTAAGCAACATAAAGACTCTTGCATTCAATATCCTTAAATCTTTCGGAAATGACCTCGCCAAAGAAATGGAAATTCCGGAACTAGGTCTATGCGAAGAATGCAACAACAGCCTTTTTTTCGTATCCTCTTAAGGCTTTCACCAAGCACATGTGTTCTATGCATTGGCTGTTGAAGTTGCCAGTAGGCGAGATTCCCAGTCTAGTACATCACCAGTAGTTGGTAGTATGGAAAAGCAGCTCCAAATCAATATAGCTGAAACGATTCCGGAAGAGATGATCAAGAAATGGATGTAGACGAGGAAACAATTCCTTTGGAATCAATTAAACCTAATGCAAGCAGTAAGAAGCGGGCTAACGAAGTTACTGACTCTTCCACCATCAAGAAGTCTATCGACCGGAGGATTCTAGCATATTACCCGTGAGTTATCTTCTGACACTACTCGACTTTCTGTAATTAAGGAAAAGAGAGGATTCCGTAAGAAGTTGTACGAAAAGTTGAGAGTGATCGAACTCTTTTTGACTTGCATTTAAAAATATCCAATACTGAGGAAGGAACGATAAAGCATGCCACGAACTGATTATGGCTTATTACTACTATGGAGAGGAACTAGAGAAACGTCTTGCCCACTGTAGAAAAATTAATGAGGAGCATGAAGCCATAAAGAAACTCTATGATGAGGTTAAAAGATCAGCTCCCAAAGAGGTTGCAAAAATGCTCTCCGAAAGAAATCGGACAGGTTTAGGATCTTTTTTCCATATTCATGATGATGAAAATCATGAAATCTAACGGTTGGTATTCATCCAACAAATAAAACGTTTTCATCAACATCTATTTCAAGTTTAATTAATGATAATATCCAATATGTTGCTTCACAAGTTAAGAATATTAAGTTCGAAGTATCACGTGATGTCAGAATCAGTATATGTAGTATGTAAAACATGGCGCAGTTAAAATAATTAAAATAAAGTTTTGTGCATATCGGACCTTTTTAATTCATGTATATCTGTAAATGCTGTATGTCCGCTTATCGAATAAATAAAATGATACATGGATCCGTATAAAAAATTCCTTTTCTTTACTATTCGCTAGAAAAAGTAGAAAAAGTGAAAGCATATGAATTAAGTAATCTATGTTCTAAGATCCTTTTTAATCTTTTTCCGATAAATTTGAATCTTGATATTCTCTAATACCGTATCGCACTGCTCAAAGTTAGTACCTTCACGTCATAAGACCCGGATATTTTACTTTCGCGCTCACAAAACTTTGCCATACCTTGGAATGGCTATTTGTTACTCGTGCAATGAACTTGTATGTACTGGAATTCAAGAACTGTTAATAGGTGAAAGACGTGTATATAAGGTTTAAATGCAACTTTGCAACCGAGAAATACAGATATATTACCTTTGATGGAGAACAATGAGGTATGTATCATTTCCATTGATACAATATGTAAATTTATTTTCTAAGTATTTTGAATATTTTGAGTATTCGATACCTTATCTTTATTTTTGAGATGATCTCTTTTTATATTTGTAAATATACATAAGGTATTTGTTATATAAATAGTTAAGTATTGTTCTAATATTGTATGAGTAATGTTTGAAGAATTTTACTTATACATCTATTAAAATCAATTCTTTCACGTATGAAATTATTTTTTTTTAACTAATTTCTGTAAGTTAATCAAATGTTTCTTTTTTCGTCTTAATATTATAATCATACCAAATAAAGACTTTAGAGCGAATTTTGGTTTCGCAATTTGGTTTCACAAGCAATTTATGAAACAATATGTATCTGGTATATAATATGATACGATCAACACGAGAAAAAATCGAGAAAAAATAATTTAAGGGAAATTATGCGGCGCAGAAGCTTCAGCAAATAATTGATGTAGTAATTGTGCTTATTTTTAATAATTATTTGAGAATGGTATTAGAGATAGGCGTATAACATATAACATCAAAATATAAAATTCATTAAATTTATTAATTTTAAATTATTATATACAAAGCTTAATAAAAATTTATACTTATTAAGGCCGGCAATATAAGCAAGATAATTAGTAAATTATTTAAGTAATATTCATAATTAAAATTGGACAAAATTGTGAATTAAAAAGTTGAAAAATAGATAAATTTTGATCCAAAATAAGGTAATATTCAGAATATAAAATTTAACGTATTTTAATTCTCTTAATTAGAAAAATTAGTAATATTTTATGATTATATAACCCAGAAGACATCACCAGAAAACTAATTTTAATCTTTTTTTTTAAAAAAAATAACTCTTCCAGATCTTTCTTTGTGAACAATCTTGAACTTCTTTTCAAAACAATAATTCTGATTTTTGGATCAGTTGTTTCAGTTTTCACAATGTATTATATATTATCAATTCATAATTGAATTTTTAATTCAGAGTAAAACTAGCAGTTACCCGTTGCTCCGCACCGGGACCAATGAGTTTGTTTAAATAGAAAATTTTAGTATTATAATGTAATACTAAGTAAATATAATATGGTTATAGCAGATTTTTGTTTATAATTAGGAATTTAATATAGGTAATAATTAGTTAACAAATAATATGTATTAAGTTATAATTATAATATTAGAATGATATAAATTTTATTGGAATTGGTAAACATCGCCTGGGTCTTCGATCATGCGGTAGATTTGTCATATTTATTTGTTTATCGAATCTCATTTTCATTATAGGGTCAAGGTTCGTTTCTCAATTATTTGGTCTCGAGGTATTTTTATTTTTTTCTTTTTATTTTTATTTCTAACTTACATTCTTACACTTTGGTTCTTACTAATTCTATTTCATTATTTTTAGGTCTATTAGTCCTTTCTGCAATTAAGGTTCAGTTGTTTTTCACTTCACATTTCGTTTCCTATTTTTATTTTTTTACTTCGTTTCTGTTTCATATTTCATTTTTCACTAATTTTATTTCATTTTTTAGTTCTTTCGGTTCTACAATTAATAAAGGTATATTTTTTATTTTTTATTTATTTTTTTTATTTTGTTTCTATCTTATATTTCGTTTCTTACTAACTTCATTTTTTTTTACTTTATGGTTTATTTTTTACTTGGTTTCCTATCCTATCATGATCATTATTTCTATTACATCTTTTCATTTTCCATTATTTCTTTTTATCTCCTATTTACTTCCCATCATTTCTTTTTGTCTCTCATTACTCATTTTTGTCTCTCATCACTCCTCTTCATCTTCCAATCACTTCTTTTCGTCTCCCATCACTCCTTTTCATCTTCTCATTATTCCTCCTCACCTTCCCATTATTCCTCTTCACCTTCCCATTATTCCTCTTTATCTTCCCATCACTCCTTTTCATCTTCCTATTACTCCTCTTCATCTTCCATCATGTTCTGTTTCTCCTTTTTGCTTCCTATTACTTCTCATTACTCTTTTTTACTCCCTTTCATCTTCTCATTACTCCATTGTTATTTCATTTTTTATTAGCATCTTTTTTCTTGATCATTGTAATTTACTTATTTTTTCTTTTATTTGTATCACTTCATTAAAAAATAAATATAGTGATTTTTTTCTTTAAAATCGTAATGTGTGATTTAAATTTTGATATTTACAAATAAAATTTTATTTGGATAAAATATGTTTGCAAAAAAAATTTTATCTTTGCGATAAAATTTTTAGCCGATCAAAAATTAGCTAAGTTTGAAAAAATCCGATTAATAAATTTACTCTTTATCTGTTATATATTGTACATCATGTGACATTTAAAAAAAACCCAGGCGACGTTTAGCAATTCCCAATTATATTTACAATAATGTATTTATTTAAGTGTAGAATGAAATTCGTATTAATTAAGGAATTGTGAAAAAATAATTATCAATAAAATTGATTAACTTTTTAGAAGTATTTTCGAAAAAACTTTAATATTGTGAAAATATTACAAATATTTTTATTAATTAATTATAAATTTTATAATTATTTCTTATCAATCACCGGACAAATCCAGTGATACATAGATCAAGTAGTGATCGACATCATGCATGACATAATTTACTATTACTTTTATTACGAAAATTGAACATTTTTA
>QZLH01001532.1:0-16252 GCA_003833135.1 Oehlia diaphana
ATGTGTTATCAAAATGGTATTGGAACTAGTATTGATAAACAAAAGGCATTTGAACTATTTCAAAAAGCAGCAAATTTAGAATGTGCAATTGGAATAAACAGCTTGGGAATGTGTTATGAATATGGCATTGGAACTAGTATTGATAAACAAAAGGCATTTGAACTATTTCAAAAAGCAGCAAATTTAGAATGTGCAATTGGAATAAACAGCTTGGGAAGGTGTTATGAAAGTGGTATTGGAACTAGTATTGATAAACAAAAGGCATTTGAACTATTTCAAAAAGCTGCAAATTTGGGAAATATAATTGGAATAAACAGTTTGGGAGTGTATTATCAAAATGGTATTGGAACTAGTATTGATGAGCAAAAGGCATTTGAACTATATCAGAAAGCAGCAAATTTAGAATATGCAATTGGAATAAACAACTTAGGAGTGTGTTATCAAAATGGTATTGGAACTAAAATTGATAAACAAAAGGCATTTGAGCTATATCAAAAAGCAGCAAATTTGCAAAATACAAATGGAATTAACAACTTAGGAATTTGTTATGAAAATGGTATTGGAACTAGTATTAATAAACAAAAGGCATTTGAACTATATCAAAAAGCAGCAAATTTAGGAGATGCATATGGAATATGTTATTTGGGAATTTGCTATAAATATGGCACTGGAACTAGTATTAATAAACAAAAGGCATTTGAACTATTTCAAAAAGCTGCAAATTTAGAATGTGCAATTGGAATAAATAATTTAGGAAGGTGTTATGAATATGGTATTGGAACTAGTATTAATAAGCAAAAGACATTTGAACTATATCAAAAAGTAGCAAATTTAGGAGATGCATATGGAACATGTTGTTTGGGAATTTGTTATGAAAATGGTATTGGAACTGTTATTAATAAACAAAAGGCATTTGAACTATATCAAAAAGCAGCAAATTTAGGGGATGATTTAGCTCAATATAATCTTGCTTCAATATATGAATATGGAAATGGAGTTAAAAAGGATACAAATCAAGCTAATTATTGGTATGAAAAATCTGCTAAACAGGGAAATTGGGATGCTCAAGATAAGTTAAATAAATTAAAAGGATTTTGGTGAAAGTTTTTTTGTATTTGATTTGTTTAATATTTTTGACAAAATTTTGGGCTTCTTGTTTTTCCTGCAGTAATAACTATATTGTGTAGATTAAAGTTATGTTGGATCATGAAAATTTATAAAATTAATAATTTCATGGGTATTTCATTTTTGTAATAAATAAGCCATAAAAACACTACTTATGGTATAAAATAATTTTTTTTTTTAATTTCTTTTTTTTTAGTTATTTTTTCAAATTTTTAATAATACTTAAAGTTGCAGGAAAGAAATCCATGCAAGTAGAATGCATCTTAAGTATTCTTAACGTAATTTTTCATATCATATGCAAAGAATCTTTCTTATCGTAGAAAGAAAATACATTTTAAATATACAGTATTACTGCCATATCACCTGTCCACTTTTGATTTTTGGCTAAAGATTATGAAGACGCCTTATGCATGCTCAATATATCAAAAGAAGATAAAAAAAGTGTACATTATGGAAAAGCACTAATTCTCCAAGCAAATAATGTTTCCAATTTACAATGCAAATTGATCAATTTTAATATAGTACTTTTCATAAAACGCTTGAAAAAAATCAATAAAAATGTTACGGGAAAAGAGTACCTTTAAGTTGTATACTATGTAGGTATGAGGAGATTGATCAATATGAGACGTCATCTGTATAGAGTAAAATAATCTCAAAGTTGATTGTTCGCCATGATTCTTGATGAGTTAACAAAATTATTGGGCAAAATAGTGGTTATAACGTTCCAAAATTAGCTGAAACCTACAAAAGAGAAAACAAAAAAACACTAATAAGTAGTAACATTTCTAAAAAGAAAAAATTTTGAAGCAACCTTAGCGATAAACTTTAATGGGAGTAACTTACGCTCTTATTATGGCTACATGTATAATTTAGTGCAACCTTTAATTCCTTAAAGCTTGTCACAGTGACAATAATCGGATTTCGACAATATATTCCAAGAATAAGCGGGTAGTTAAAATTATGAACAATATTGAGGAAGCTCAATTACTAAGGTTTGAATATCATAATACCTAAATGGTTAAGAATAGAAAACGGAGCATTTTGCAAATAAGAAAAAATACTTTAAATCACACTTGTTAGATTCAGTTTGTAATTTGCAATTATAATCAATAATATTCTTTATTATGCTAATAATGTGCTTCAGTTATTACTGATAATATCAATGATTAGTTTGTAAATGAATGATATTTATTTACAAATGTGTTAAAAATGAAAAAATTTATTTCTCACCCGGATGATTTCCTGAATTAATTATATAAATGACATTATGCTGATCATTTACCAATCATTTCCAAAAAAGGAATAATGTAATTTTTTGACGGAAATTATTTTTTTTTAAAAAATAAAGCTTAATATAAGCTTCGTAATTCGTATGCCTTCAAAATCATGGCTTATAGGTAATTTTGCCCGCTCTACAAATTTACTTAATACCTTAAGAAAGGTTATAAATACCATTTTTGACATTTTTGACATTTATGACTTGAGGGTGAGGAATATCGTATCGAATCTCACCCAGGGTAGAGTGAGGAATAAATTCACCCTTAAATAATTAATCTGCTTTTTAAATAAAGATGAAAAACAAAGTTCCTCCATATTTATAATTTATCTGCATAAATTTCTAAGATATATTTCACTATAAAAGATATAAGATAATAACTATAAGATAATATGTAGGCAAAATTTATTTATATTCTTCAACCTTTGATACATATTGCGTTAGTCATTGATACAATATTATACATATGGTTTATTTTTAATGTCCCGACAATAATTGACACTGCAAAAATTAAATAAAATAAAAGATATAAAAATTAAATTATTTCACACATTAAACATTCTTTTTTTCACTTTCATTTCACTTTTTCGTGAGCCATTTTCTTTAACAACATTTTAAATATCAATCACTATTATTGTCTCTTTCTTGTTTTTTTTAATCTTGTTGTTTCGGATTTTGCTAAAAATATTTAATAAAATAATTTCGAAAATTTTGAAAAATTGAATTCTATAATTCTTTTTTTTTTTACATCCTTTTCAACTTTTTTCATATTTCCAATTTCCCTTAAATTCCCTGGTCGATCACTGCTTATGTTTTGTCTATCTTTTTCGTGTAACCAAAATTTTATTTCTCATCTCTTCTTAATATTTAAGTGTTTTTTAAGTGTTTTTTTAATAAAAAAGATGTTTTTAAAGATTTCATGTTTTAAAACTTTTATATCATATTTTTTTTTCTCTTTTTTTTTATAAAAAAAAAAGATTTGTCAATTGATCATTTATGTAAAGAATTTTGAGTGAATTAAAAAATCTCATTTAATAAGCTTAAATGTAAAAGGAATGAAAAGAATAGACGTTTATTTAATTACATCTGAACCAAAATTTTTTTTTTCATTTTATTTATTGTTAATAATAAATAAAAAAAAACAATAAAAAATGAATAATAATAAGGAAAAAATCAACTTAAAAAATCCAAAAAAAAAAAAATATTTTGATTAAAAAAACCAAATTAAAATCAATTTTATTTGGTTTGAAAAAAAAAGAAAAAATTTTAATCTATAAGAACCAGAAAAAGAGTAAAAAATAAATAAATTTCCAGTTATAAGAATCAAAAAAAAAGGTACCTAATAAAAATAAATTTCCCAGTTATAAGAATCAAAAAAAGATACTTAACAAATTTCCGATTGAAAAAATAGTTCGTTATACGCCAAGTAAAATATGATTAGGGACGCATGGTCGGATGGACATCAGAACGTACACATGACCTCGGGCGCAGAGTTTTCGTGTTTACACTATACAAATTATTTATATGCTATTCAAAATGTCACAAATTTTTTTGATTATATAGAGATTTTATTTTCCATGATCAAATTGACGCAATTTGTCCCATTGGAATGTTTCGTTATAAATATTTCTTAGGGTGGAGGTCAGTAGTTTAATAGTTATTGGATAGTTTTCTAAGAAAGTTTTTTGAGTCTTTCAACTTTCTTTTGGTTTTAGCAACATTTTTTTTGAGAAAAGTTGAGTAGTAGCAAAAGTTTCTTTTGAAAAAAATTTGAAAATTTTTTTTTTTGTGTATATTATTAGATTTATTACAAAGCGCCAAGTGAGGTAGTAATAAAAATTGTATTGATAATTTAACTATCAACGCATATCCAAAATAAATTTCTAATTTATCTTTGAAACCCTCATCGCATAAACATTACCCCTTTTTGGTCGTAAACTTATTTACTGTTATCGTCCTGTGAACTACAATATTGTCGTAACAACAGCAACATGTTCGTATATTTTCTGTTATGTTAAAAAACAAAAAATATGTGGCGGAACACAGTTTTTTAGAAATTATTATATTATAAAATTCTATACATTTCAGACTTTTTGCGAGCTAGATGATCACGTGATTTTAAGAAGAATTTCACTTTATTTTTTAAAAGAAAAAAGTAATAATATAATTTTAAAATAAACAAACAAACAAACAAAATAAATAAAAATAAAACGAGTATTAAAATAACCTATAAAAATTGGATATATAGTAAATTAATTAAAATATACTACATGAATAATTTACTTTTTCATTAAGCTTATCTAATTGATTTTGGGCATCTCGATTTCCTTGTTTAGCCAAATTTTCATACAATTTAATTGCTAGATCTACATCCCTTTTAACCCCTTTTCCTCTTTCATACATAAAAGCAAGATTATATTGAGCTATATTATGACCTAATTTTGCTGAATCTTGGTACGAATTAAATGCCTTTTGTAAATTGGGTTCAGTTCCAATTCCATAATAATAACAATAACCTAACATTACAATACCATCCCGATGATTTCTTTCGGCTGATTTTTTAAATAATTCAAAAGCTTTTTTTAGATAATCTTTATCGTCATTATATTTATTTAAATATAAAAGGCCAAGATTACACATGGCAATCTCACTTCCATTATTCACGGCGCGTTCATACCAGCAAATGTTTAATGTTAAACCTATTTTAATATCTATATCGGGATATTGACCAACTTTCAATTGTCCCGTTGAATAAGTTTTATTAATAAAATTTTCAAAGTATTGATAAGCTAAATCTTCATTTTTTGTAGTTCCAATACCAGATTCGTAACATTTTCCGACATAATATTTCGCTAATAGATGATCCTTATTCGCCGCATTAATAAACAAATTAAACGCTTTTTCATTATTTTTTTTTGTTTCAATTCCTAAATAATTGAAATATCCAAGTAAAAAAATGGAATTTGGATCATTTTGATTATTTGATAACCGATCAAGAATAATTTTCGTATTGACATCATAATTACTAATATAATTATGAAAACAAAATAGTTGAAAATTTTCTTCATTTTTTTTTCCGGTTATTTCATCAATTTTTATTACCATATCATTAATCATTATTTTAAATAAATCCTTTTCAGTAACAGAAGAAATTGTTGTTGCTGGTATATTATTAATTTGTAGAGATGATTCCTCATGTAAAGATTTTTCAGCACAAATATTCAATTTCGATATTTGAAAAGGTAAATCATATTCGCCTTGTTTATCGATGATCGTCTTTAATCTTTTGACAACTTCGTGCATAGATGGTCGTTTGTCTGAATCCCCACTCCAACACTCTAAATAAAAAAAAATAAAATTACGTTTAAATTTTGTTCGTATAAATATAAATAAGATTAAATTTTTTATATTTACCAATATAAAGGTGTACGTAATCAATCGAAGTATCGGGGTTGACTTTTTCTCTAAGACCTTGTAAAATATGAACGGCTAAGCTGGCGTCAGATTCTTCAAAAGGTGGTTTACAGCTCGAGATCTCCCATAAAAGAATTCCAACGCTATAGACATCACTCTCTTTATTTAAAGAGTATGATTGAGTACTGAATTTTTTGGATCAATATAAGGGATAACACCATATAATTTTTTTGAAATTATTGATACTTCATGAATTCCTTTTGATAAGCCAAAATCTGCCAATTTGATAGATTTCTGATGAACTAATATATTATAAGAATTCTACAATACATATAATTAGTTAAAAATATATTAATAAATCGAGTTAAATTTATTATTATTTTACATTTTTTACCAAGTCACGATGCAAAATGTTTTCTTCATGTAAACACGATACTGCGTGAGAAAGTTGATATGCTAAGTTATATTTATCCTTCCAAGTAAGATTGTTGGAATTATTCATCAAATACTCTCGAAGAGTACCGCCATCAGCGTACTCCATTACTAACAAATAATTTCTTGATTGATCAATTACATTTTCTAACGAAAAAAAAAAAATGTGTATATTAACTTTTTTACAAAAATCAAATAATCTAATTAATTTTCAATTGATATTATCTTACCAGAATTATCTTTTGTAATTCCATAGAAGCGAATAATATTTTCATGAAAGTCTACTTCTCGATGATGTTCAATCTGAATTACGAATATAAATTTAAAATTACAGAGTAAGTATAATAAATAGGAAATAAAATTATAGAATAAACATATTACTATAAAATATTTTACTTCGCGAATGATTCTTTCTACGGTAGCATTGTTAAGATTAAAAAAATATTTTAACGCGAAATATTGCTCCGACGTTTTCCTATTGGCACGGAATACTTTTCCAAATGCTCCAGCTCCAATTTCTTGTATGTTACTAAAGCCTTTAAAATCATAATACTTAATATTTTTACTAGAGATAGCATTTTCAATCCTATTAATCCATTCATTTGTATTTTGAAAATTGCTATCAGACATAATGAAATATGGTTAATTTGAAAGAAAAAAAAAAATCAAAAATACGAGTACGTGAGTACGTGAAATGAATTCCATGTTATAAGATTTTATGAAAATGATTTTCATGAAAATGACTTCAGCGCCAGGCTTTCTTGGTAATCTATGAAAACTATAAAAACTCAAATAGGCAATTAGATGAAAGTGCCACTTTGTGTAACATATATTAGAAGAATCAAAAATTGTTCATTAACTGTTGATAGAATTTGAAAAAACCCGTTTTAAGTACTATGGCGTATATAATGAAGAAATTCATTATACAAAGTCTCTAAAATCATATCTTTTTATATTAAATTTCTAAAATAAAATTTTGAATATGTAGAATTTGGAAAATTAATATACTTTGTTTAAACTTGATTTGACAAATTTTAACTTAATTAATATTTTTTTTTTTCCTTTAACCCGGATCGACAGCCGTTTTGAAAATTACGTTTTTGAAATCACTTTTTTTTTTTAAAAAAAGGAGAGTATTATATAATCGGATTAGTATATTTTTATGTCATCATCTTTATAGTGTGATTAAGTAATTGATTATAAATCATTTTTAAGGGATCGGGCAATTGTATTGTATGAATAATAAGATGGAAATATTAACCATTTAAATAACAAATTATTTCATGATTTAAATCTTCTTTTCTAAATAAATCATAAATTCTCTTTTTAGATTCTTCTTTTTTTTTTTTTCTTTGTAAATAAGTTTTTACCTACCTATTAATGTATTAGGATAGGTAACTAAAACTTATGCTTGAATTAACGGTATACAGTCAACCCTTATTATAACGAACCCTAGGGTCCAGATTTCAACTTCGCTATAGGGTTATAGTGAAGATTTTAAGAGATTTGATTGGTTAATTCGTTATAACAAGGGGAAATTTATTATAGTTGTCTGAAAAATTCACTATATCAAGGGTTCGCTATATCAAGGGTTGACTGTATTAAGTTATATATGCTACGGTTAACAACCCTTTTAAAGTTAATAAAAGCGTTCGAAATCGCAGTAACTGGTTGATCATTAGTTTTGATCAACTAGTCCGACAAAAATTTAGCGATCACGTGACATATTTTTAATTTATCACATAGTCACCCTCGTCCGAATTTCACCTTTCATATTCATCTGAGGGACTTAGTTTTTTTCAAGTAAGTAAAAACTTATTCGTCACCCATTATTCGTCACTGTTTAGGCCGTTCCAAATTAATAATTAGTTTAACGTCCTTTCCAGACAAAAATTTTGAGGTGGGGGGGGAGGGGATAATTTAAACAAACATGAAAATTAAACATATTAAAAATTTCGGAAAGTTTCGGTAAAATCGGAAATTCTCGGTAATATTAAATTTTAGTAAAGGAGGGGGTGTTTTAAGCATGCTTAAACATATCAAACATATATGTTTAAATCACCCTTGAATTTTTCAAAAATAGAGGGGGGGGGAAACTAAAGATTAAATTGGAACGGCCTTATTTTCACGTGTTCATGCATAATGCTGTAACGCCGGCCCTGCGCTAAATTTTTTGTCGGTGCGACTGGGGTAGTTTTGATCATTTCGTTTTAGGTAAATTACCATCACCATTTGTTTATTTTTTTGCGTTACAATTAATTATATTATTAATTTATTATTATATTATTTAAGTCAGAATTCTATACACAATTAACTACTAGGGAGGTGTAAATCAAGAAAACCACATAACTGCTATTTTTATTTTCATATTGCCTCTATTAACATTGTTTTATGCTGTTAAAAAATTATTATTTTTATTATTATTAATAAAATTAAAATTTATTTGCTATTTTTTATTTTTTTTTTTTAATTACAACTATTTGGGTAAATGTATATCATTATTTAATAGACGTTAGATTGGTAAGGGGTTATTGGCTATTCTTTCAAGTCATTTATGCTTCGGGTATAGTTAGTTATAAGAGTACTTCTTTCAAGTGTTGCAATTTCAAGTTTATTTCAGCTGAAACAGCTACTTTCATAAAATTCTGATGACCTATTATTATTTTGTATATTTTCACAAATTCTTTTTTCTTTTTTTTTCTATAGCGATAGATAGTTTTGATTCCTTTGACTTCATTTTAATTCCTTAGACTTTGGTATGTAGGTTTCAAAACTTCTTTTGAGGAATTTTATTATCTAATTCTTTAAGTTTTTTTTAGTAGTTATCAGCTTTAATTAACTTCTTTGGACTTTTGGTAGGTAAGATTTAATGAAAGGTCTAAACTTTTTATTTATTTAAAGTTTTTTTATATAATAACTTTTTCTTTTTTTATCATTTACTTTGTAGATATAATTTATTTCCGGACTTTTAATTGATAAGTATCGAAGCAAAAGTTTGTTTTTATTTATTTAATTTATTTTTCTTTTCATCTTTTAGGGCTGGGAACTCACAAATCAGATGATATACTTACCACTGGTAAGCATCAATTTACATTTTTTTTTTAATTACTAATGCTTATATCCTTTAATTTTTTTTAAAAAATTTTTTTAGGTTCTGAAAGTCTTGGATTGGTTTGCTATGGTACAGCAAGCACCATTCGGTATCCCAGTAAATAGTTTTTGTATAAATTTGTACCAAATGGGGCTCATCGATATGTAATTGGCTCTAGACTGGCTTAAATTTAAATTTGGATTATTTTTTGCATAAATTTGAGCTAATTTCGAGCCAATGAGTCCTTTTGGTATAAATTTATACAAAAACTATTTACTGGGAATTTCTTTTTCATTTCGGAATTGTTTTCTATTTAATTTTTATTAAATACTTTTTTAATTTTCTTTTTCATTTTTTTTTAAGATGTAATTAATGCTCTTACCATTGTGGAATTATGGTAGAAAATTTTGGACTATTTTTTTAAAAAATTCGTTATGGCAATATCCAAAATTAACGCAAAATTTTGTTGCCGAGAACTTGTTGGGTGTCGGGTTGTCGAGTCCCAATCATTTTACCGAATAATCACGTGATATTGTCTACTTTATTGAATGGCACTTGGCCAAAAACCCGGCAAGCTGACAACCTGCCGTTTATTTTGGATATTGCTGTAATAATTTTTTTCTTGATTTTTTTCTAAAAAATTTCAGGTTTAGCATGATTCTGTGATGATGTCACTTTTTTTTTTATTTATAATTAGTAAACAAGTTTCAGTTATTTAATAAAAATTAGTAATTATACAAAAATAAATAGTAGTGTATGTTGATTTGTGATTTGTATAAATAAATTTTTTTTGACTATTAATTATTAGACAAAAGTTTCCATTTGTTGGACATTTACTTAGACTATGTAAATATGGTTATGATTGGTTTGCCGAGTGTAGTATGACGCTAAATTAATATTGTCAGTTTTATGTATAACCGACATCTTTACAGGAACTTCAAGATCGTAGCGATGGCTTAATGCGCAGTAACTGCGTTATAAATGCATAGTGACTACATTATGTAATCGTAAAGAAATTACATATATGCAGTTACTGCGCATTAAGCCATCGCTACGATCTTGAAGTTTCTGTAAAGATATAAGAAAATTGAATGTATAATGTTTAATGAGTATAATATTAATATTCTTTATATATGCCCAACAGCTTAATTTTTTAAATTTATTATATTTATTTACATTTTTTATTATATATTGTTATAGTATTTATAAAATTATAGCTTTATCAAAGTATTAATTTTCTTATTGTCTATTTTTCTCTACACTGTTAGCTTAATTAGAACTGATTGAATAATTAAACACTAATTTAGATTTAGTTCATGCTCCTTCTCAAGATTAGATAATTTCATTACACGAACTTTTGCTCCTCGTTCCCTTAAGTTCGTGTTCATTTTAAAGCTAGTTCTCTTTCTTAAGATTCAAGCACAATTATTATTGTCACAATCAATCATCCGAATCAGAAATCATAATTGACTTCTTAGATTCCTTTTTATTAGAACTTGTACATTTACATTTTGCAGTAGTTGATTGTGTTCTTTTAATGTGCATTTGCTAAACTATGAAAAAAAAAATAATTAAATAATTAAATTATATCATAAATTAAACAATTTTTATGTTCAATATTACCTTTATGTTATTTTTTTTATATATTGAATATTTCAAGAAGGTATGCTCTCAATTAGGTTAATTATTGACTTAACAGTTTCATTTGTTGTGATACTATATACTTCTGTATCTTCCATATTGGCAAAGCTGGTATTCATGGTTAAAAAGTTTTATTTTAAAGAGAATGTGAGAGTTTCAAATTTCAATAAAAAAAAAAGAAAAATTCCCACTGAAAATCTGTTAATTTGTCTCAAAGAAATAAATGGTTAGAAAATATTGCACCTAAATTTTAATCCTCTCGAGAAAATAATCACTCAAATAAAAGGATATGAACACTGATTAACAATACCGATATCATAGAAAAATAAGACTGAAAATACATTTTGTGTACAATGAATCAATTATTTTAAATATATTCTTTAATAAATTGTAAATTATTATAATATTTTGGCAGCAAAAAAGAAATAACTCGTGAATTGATCGACTGATTACGACTTTTTGTTGTTATAATGTGATTTTTTGTTATAAATAAATCATTGTATAATTTGCAAAACTCCTATTGCGTATGCCACTTTACTACAATTCTGCTATCGTATTACTTGGATTACGGAAACGTGAAGGGATGTAACGTTGATGAAAATAAAATCTATTATTAAAAGCGGGAGCGGGATAATATTCTTCCGTTGTACACGTTATACAACAATTAACAATATATAGTATTTACTATTGTTAATCAAAGGTGACGCTTTTTAAGGAGTTGATCACATGACTAGCTGAAGCTATTTTTTAAAAATAAACAATATTAAGAGCTGCCCCTGTGATGATTTACAAAATATTTGCAATTTTGCAATTTCGTTATTTACCAATAAAAAAATAATTATTTATGATTTTCTTTTCAGGATACTTAGATAATTTAGATAATTGATAATTAGTAAAATCAAAAAATTAACACTTAATTATTTTAATAAATGAATAAATAAAAATATGAAAATTACAAATAAAATTTTAAATTACAATGAAGTTATTATGAAGAAATTTAATAAAAAATAATAGCACCAGGCCATTTCTTGCAACGAATAGTATCTACATTATTAAGTATAATTTTTCGGTTAAAAAATTGACCTCCGTAGATTTATAACCGAAGTCGTTTGTATCGTCCTCATAGAAGAATTTTTCTTTTACATTATAGAGCATGAGTTTGTAGGATTGCCAGGTTTTTCTACTACTTCGGAAGCAACAATAACAATTGGTTTAGAGGTAATAGTTGTTGGATTCATTTTTGATTAAATTTACTTTGAGAAAGTATTTTGAGAAATTTAATATTTGTTTTGTTTTTTTTTTTTATATTTGATTAAATTGATCAGTTAGGTTTTTTTTTTTTGTAAGGCGAAACCTGTAGTGTATTTATAATAAATTGAACAAACGAATTTAAGCGTTTGAATTATCTATTATCATAGTAGAAAATTATTTATTTAAGGACGATAATGTTTGAAATGTTGAAACTCAATTATTTTCCTTATCTATGCATTGCATTGTTCCGTTTTTTGATATTCTCTATTAATGTTTCAAAATTTTAAACTATTATTCAGGACATATAGGGTATATCCTTTTTTAGAAATCATTTAAAAGATTGGAATAAACTTATATAGTAATAATATTTCATGCATTGCAATCAGCCATATTCCCATACAAGTAAATCGAAAAGTAAATCGACAGCACAAATTAATATTTTTGGAAATAATTTTTTATTTGTACACGTTCGTACATAATTTGAAATTTGCCTACAATCATTGTCACGATACATCTCTGATGTGATAACGATAATATTTATTATTACAATGAAAATTCAAAAAAATTATCATGTATTTATAATATAATATTCAATAAATCTTTTTATTAATTGATATACTGACGCTATGTAAAAAGCGAAAGTCATAATATTTCTGGGGAAAATAATTATTAAAAGATAATATTGAAATCTTCCTATTTGGATTATTATCAGTGTTTATATTATAAAGCATTAATTTGTAGGATTAATTTTACTTCGGAAGCAACAATGATAATTGGCTTTAACAGTGATGATTGTAAGATTGTTTAATTAATTTTGATTGTTGTTTGAACAATTTTTAATAGTTGGTTGGGCTTAATTTATAAATTATTATTCGATTATTGATTATCATAAATTCTTAACAATGATTTCTTATTATCTATAGCTTATTTCAAATCTCGACTCCTCGTAAATAAATATTCCCCTTGGTGTTTCAAATATAAATATTACCATTTTAAGAATTTGTCAATCATTTTTTAAAAATTTCGTGCATGATTGGTACATGATATTTTATTGCCATTTTCAAAATGGTTGAAATTGATGTCGATCATGTAAGGATTGTAAGGTGGTGACGAAAACAAAAAAAAATTCCAAAAGAAACAAGAAAAAAATATGTGTAATGTAGAACAAGTCGCTAAAAATCTTATTACGTGATGGAAATATCACGCAATTGCCAATAAATTGGATTTGTACTTTTTATAACAAAAAAAGAAAAAGGGTGTTCTACGATCCAAATTGTGTCACTCACGTGACACAATTTGAGCCTGTCAAATGATCTAAAAAAAATTATATTTTAATTTATTCTATTTATTTATTTATTTATTTTTTTTTGACTGAATATTTTAAAAGAACATTTCCAATTTTTTTCATTAATTTCTGCAATGAATTGGTTGGCAGTTGGACGAATTATCTGATTCATTATTCCAGCAATCTAAATATAAATAAGATTATAATGAACTAATATGTTATTAAAATGTAAACTAACTAATAGGTTATTTATTATTAAATGCAATAAATAAATTAGTATACATATACTTACAGTATAATTTATTAAAGTGTACGAAGTAAATGACATACCGAATCACGATGAACGGTATCTTCATTTTGTAAGCATGATATAACATTAGCTAATTGAAATGTTGGATTCAATTTATCATCCCAAGTTGAGATTATCAAAACGTTCTCTTAAATAATTTCTGAGGGTACGTACCATTATTTGCATATTCCATCACCAGCAAATATTTTTTGAATTGTCACCCTGATTTTTTTTAGATTTTTTTTTTCCAAAAAAAAAAAGACAATAGTAACAATTCAAATTATACAGTATATCATAGTTTTTATAATGCCACAAAAACGAATAATTTACTACTTCGCGCTAAAGATTAAGCTAACTTTGAAGTAGATTTTTAATTTAAGGAATGTACTAATATATAATTAAAGATGAAAAAAAAAAAATTTAATAAAATGGATAACATACAATTATAATTATTTCATTAACAATTTCTTTGATTGTGACACTATTAAAATTAAAAGATTTCAACGCTAAATGATTGCGAAAACTTTTCTAGTTAGTACGATATACTTTTCAATAATTCCGAAACAAATTTCTTGGATATTATTAAAATATTAATAATCGTAATATTTAATGTGTTTTCCGCAATAGCTTTTTTTAATCCAATTAATCCACTTAATTGAATCACCAGTATTAAACTAGGACCCAGAAATATAT
The DNA here is from genome assembly GCA_003833135.1 of Oehlia diaphana. NCBI lineage: Eukaryota > Fungi > Glomeromycota > Glomeromycetes > Glomerales > Glomeraceae > Oehlia > Oehlia diaphana. The sequence goes on from QZLH01001532.1 coordinate 14,498, forward strand.
ATAGGGGTCAGGTGATGAAAAAAATTTTTTACTATGAGCTGTACGCATTTTTTCAGGGCCGGAATTATGATAATGTCAGCCAGTTACTATAATAGGAAATAAAATTCTGACTTGCATTATCTAAAAAAGGAATGATTTTCATGATTTTTTTTTTTTTAGTTCAAAATACGCTGACCCTTTTATATATATTTCTGGGTCCTATTAAACTTTAAGTTCAGCGTTATTAGATATTGTTAAAAATAATAGAAATTCCTTACTGCGAGTTAATTTTAAAATTTACTATAAATAAAATTATGTATTGCAAAGTTAGGATGATTAATATAGCACGCCGGGCTAAAGAAATTTAACGCTACGTTGAGTTAAGTCGTTTGACATTTGTGAAGTTCTGTTATTGTCAAACAATTTGATTTTACGATCAAATCCTTTGTAATACGGTCAAACAATATGATTAAATGGAAATAATTTTTCCATATTTAGTTAAAATTCAAATGTTGTAAATTTAAGTAATTCTATAAAAGTAATTCTCTTTTTTAAAGTCATGCGTAATTCTAAAAGGAGGTCAGTATCATTTTTAAGAAAATTAATTTTTAAAATTAATAAGATTTGCATTTAATGACTGACAAATAATTTGCATTTAATGCCAACTGTTTTGTAATTAATGCAAAATGCTTTATGTTTAACGCTATATGTTTTACTTCAAGGTCAAACGATATGATGTTTAATGTCACACAATATGTACTTCACCTTTAAATTTTTTCTGGCATTCCTTGAATTTAGTGTTGATCATTGTTATGATCACGAAAAAATACTGTATAATGACGACACAGCTCTACTGTGCATGGTATAAATTCTATTGTATATTTACTATAATATGAACTTTTAAGTTAAATTACGGAAGTATAATGATAGATACCAGCATATTTGAATCCGACGAAGTCAAAAAATTTTATTTAAAGAAATACTGTTAAAAATACTATAATAAAAATAAAAGTGATTTACTAAACATTACTTTAACATCAAAATTTTATACTTTATAAAACAATAAACACATGATTGAATTGAATACCATGAATTTTAACGTCGTAAAACAATTCACGTTAACAGTTCTAAAAAAAATCATCCATACGTATAAAACACACTGTGACTACGACGATCACTAAACTTATGCGGTTAAAAATTTTAGTTATAATATTATCGTTATTTAAAAGAAATAGCAAGGAAATTGGTTGAATTTATCTATAGGATTTAATAAATTGTATGGCTGGTATTAAGAGTGTAGAATTTTTTAAAAAATATAAAAAATAATTTAAATGCATCAAGAGAAAAAAATATATTTCTTGCAGTAAAATTAAATACATCCCAAAACACGTGGATGAAAAATTGGTGGGTACTAACTCAATTTTGACGTCATGAATCGGGTACTGTGCTTTGCACAGACCCAATCAAGTATCAATGAAGCACCTTTAATGATCTATATACTTTATAGTATGTACAGTATTAATTTTAAAAAATTGCGTTTTGATTAGTAATTGAATATGGAAGGTCCTAACCAGAAGGATTTCCCTTTATTTACCTTTTTTGGACATGTTCAAAACATAAACGGTTAAATGATCAACAACTCGTTTCATTGTTAAATAATCATTAGCCTCATCAGCCATTGATTCATTCATAATCGAGATAATCATGCGTGATGCTCATATGAATGCGCCGAACTCCGATTATACGATAAAATTTTTTTTTTCTTAATTAGTTCTT